>JABCKT010006550.1:0-53940 GCA_018858115.1 Tephrocybe rancida
AGTGTTGCTGAGTGTGAACAGGAGATAGATCCACTGGAGATGTTGTCGTGTGCATCGCCAGGTTGTGGGTACAAAGTTGGTGCACCTTTGGCTTCTACAGTGCAGTTCATACTGATTTTATTTGTAGTATCATTTAAACTGTCAGTTCCTGGTCACTCCTCCATCGGAAGACTGGTTCTGTGATGATGAGTGTCGCAAGAATGCAGGGTTGCGTGTTAATGGTGTTCGACGCAAACGGCGTCGAGGTACTTAGACATCAAGGGTTCATCCTAATATAGTAATACCTTCCTAGTTTGGTAGGGGAGGGGGGGGGGAGGGGGGTATGGCTGGCAAGAAACACGGAATATAACCTCATCTAATTTATTTTTTTCTTGCGCACCCCTTGGAATTTGACCGGGGTTTTAGTGGGTAGTGGAACTAAGCGCCCGCCAGGTCGGAACAGGTGAAAACTTTTCCCATGCACCTGGGCAACCGCAAGTACGAGCCCCACACTATTGGTAAACAATGTGCGTAAAGGCATCTCCCCGGGGTGGCTGTTAAATCAGACCTTTTCACTCCATTTTCGGTAAAAATCACTCTAACATCACCTATATTTGTTGGCCCCCTCGAGGTTGTTGGCCTTAGCGCTACATAATGACTGTCGTGGGAGCGTAGGACTCACCACCAAAAAAAAAAAAAACAAAAAAAAACAAAAAAAAAAAAAAGTATATACAGCGACCAGCAAACGACGTTTACACGTTCTTCCCGCAACCACCACCATGGCACCCACAAGGTCGGCACAGTTCCGCATGCTGCAACTCTCGTTTTTAAAAACTTTTTCATGACATTCTAGGAATACAAATGTGTACCCCTCGGCACCGCCACCATACAGTGACAGGTAGTGTGGCACCCTCACTTGGCTTATTCCCATTGCTCAATCTTCCGCCTCTAGCGAGCGGGATCCCTTATTGGGGAACATGAGGAGCCCTGAGAACACACAATCTAACAGAGATCCTGCAAGCATAGATCACGTCTCGTCCAGGTAAGTCTCATACCCGATACTCTCACAAACTTCTCACAATAGCAGTTACAGTGAGAATGTAGACAAACATGGCGAACGACGTCGCAGGGATCCAGCCCTACTCTTTATCATGCTCCTCGTTTGGACCTCTGTCTCCCTTGTCTTGGGCGCCTTTGCTTACCGCGGGCTCTATGCAAGCGACGTAGCAGATCGAAAGAAGCAAGCAGATCACTGGAAGGTGCAAACTCACTACTGGAAGGAAAAGTCCCACGGTTTTGAGGATGAGTGGAAGGAGAAGGATGAGCAGAAGAAACTTGACCTCGAACGAGCAGGGCTCCATTGGGGAAATTTCACTGGCGAATCTCACTGCGCTTCCAGCGGATCCCTCAGGAAATACCGTGCTCCCCTGATGAATCTCACAAAACATTTCTCTGCAAGAGAGGCCTGCTTCGCGACGCCTGCTACGATCAATAATATCACTTTCACAAGCCCCAAAGATTGCGACGATCAGGTAGGTGACTTGCAACGTTCTTCGCAGGACAAGGCTTTTGCTCAACTAGTAACCTCAGGGAACGGGGCTTTAGGAGGTAAACGATGTGGTCTGCTCGACGTATTGGGCAGGCCCCATTAAGCCCACCAAGGTAAGAGGCAATACTCAGATAGAGCCTCAATTCTTATGCCCTCACCAATAGGAGTGTGTTGCTCGGGGATCTGGCCTACGAGTACGTCACTCACCTTATGCAATTTGCCGTCTTATTGTTTTGAGACAGCGATACGAAGCAAAGTTTGGTCGTTTCCATGACGGCGAAGACTATGAGATATTGTGCATGACCACTCCCTCCAAGATCGAAGGCGGGTTCTTCAGGGGCCCCAAAGGTTGTGAGGATCGGGTGAGAGCTTTACGCCTCAGCCTCTTGTTCTACATCCTGATAAGCCTTCCGCAGGCAATTTGGGGCCATGAGTATTGGGGCGTTTGGGACGTTCCCGATGTTGGTTGTGACTGACGTGACGCCGAATTATCACTGACTTTCTCAACCTAACTTCTTCACGGTGACTGATAGTACATGCCGCCACGATGTACCACATGTTTACAAGATACTCACATCGATGAGTCTGTTTCCTACCCGAAGCCAAAAACTATGACGTCATTGTAGGCCTCATATAAATTGGCCTAGTCGTATCAACCGAAGCCTGCACTAATACTGTATGCATATGTGGTGCAGGAGATTACTGTAACAACTATTATTACTACCGGTTATAACAGCTTTGACTATCATCCAATGGTGATAACTTAGGCGCTCGTACCCGTAGCTCCACTGCACGCATAGTTCTACATCTTGCTCGCCATCAGGTACGCACCACAAAGGCGCTGTATCACTATCAACTTACGTCGTTTTCTCTCCTCTCCTGTCCTCCACTCTCTACCCATCACTCGGCGTATTTTCGACCGTCCGCGCTTCGCGCTTCGCGCTTCTTGAATTTTGTTATCTTTGTTGTACACGGCCACATCCTGTCAAGACGAGACTAAACGAAGCAATGATTAGTAGCGATTAAAATGTAGAGTGGCGGGAGGGAGTCGGGAGCGTTTGCGCCTGCCCAAAGACCAAAATCCGGGCGCCAACGAAGCCGTTCGAAGCCGATCTTGATGGGTTTGACCGTAGGGAAGATACTGGGGCCAGAATTGACATGAATGCAGGAGAACAGCGTACTCGTGAATTGCTCATGGTTGTCGAAAGCGGGCTCGACGGACCCGACGCGACACTCAATGCCCAGCACATGGCACCGGCTTGTCACTACCCTTCCTTGGGCCCTGTGACGCGTAGACGCGCGCCTACCTTTCCGGCCCCACCCAACGCGTCTTCGAGTATGAAGCCCTCCATAACGCCCTGGTAAGCCCTCAAAGTTGTTCCTAGTCTTATCCTAGACGCTCAGGACGTCTATATACCCCATAAAGACTTCTACACATGCTGCCAATACCCAGCTTCTCGCGATAAGGTCAACATAGAAGTTCCCAATTGAACAGATGCGCAGAATCACCGCTGTACTTTACTTGTCAGCTTCTCTTCAGTTCCCTCAAATTTCTGATATGCCACAATTCCACCGTGTTGAACTGGTGACGACGACAACTTACGGCGTGCAAGCCGTTTCTGGGTCTCATCAACATCTGTTTATACTTTTCATCTTGAGTGCATGTTCTTCTGCTCTGTGATCAATCTATTTTCCTCGCACTGACCTTTCCCGGCGCCATGTACGCCTCTCTAACCACATTCGGATGCATGCCAGGCCCCAATTCGAATGTCAATTTACTCTGTCACCTCTGCTCTCGAGCTGAGAGGCTTCTTGAATCCTTTTTGTGCACTGTGAGTCTGACACTAAGTATCGTCACCTTGCACATGGAACGCGTACGGCTCAACATGAATATTTACACAACGTAAATCACACTCGTCCTTGATTAAGCGCCACATTAAATCAGGATGACATGGACCCGTTTCCACCGGACAAACTTGGATCCCAAAGAACAGTTTCAGCTCCCTCGAGACCCTGGCACCCGAGACTACGATCACTAGACTCTGTCAACAGGAAACTTTACTAACACGACTTGCAGTTCATATGACCAAGGTGTGTGGCATCCTCATGATAAAGTTTACCGACTCATCAAGGTTCTTAGTGTGTATGTTATACTCCAGGGAACGAAACAAACACTGTTAGGTATAAAAACCACCCATTTCCACCAATCTACTACAGCAGAACTACAATTCCAGTCCGCGATGAAACTCCTACTTATTAGCCTGACTGCTCTCCTCACTATGACCATCTCTACATTTGCAGGCGTCGTCGCCGCACACGCAGAGGTATGTCGGCACCTCTTTCCATGGCCTGCACCGCACACTGAATGGTGCGTGCGACTTACAGTGGCTCAGCGTCGAGACCGGCGTCATCGAAGGTCAGTTTTCATGGCGGAAGATTGGAACTAGCATGGCTCGCTGACATCGGGCTACATATCAGGCAATACGATGACTGTAGATCTCGCAAAGCGCGTCGGTGCCGAAGTGGTTACCTGCTATAACGCTGGCACCAGGGTATGAAATCCCCTCATCTCCCGTCTTCTCCCTAAGACAATCCAATCGAGCTCATTGTGTAATTCGTCCAGGCCGATCGCGCACCTATTATATCCGTCATCGATGACTGGTGCAAGTATGTTTAGTGTTGTTCTCTTCAAACTATCATCTGATTTTCTTTTGGATAACCCCCCTAGCCATCGAGCCATCGGCAAACATATTAACAACGGACAGACTATTTGGGTTCGCTTCGTCTTCGTTCCCACTGTTTGAGATTTGTATCTCATGATCATCAATCTTTCAGGCGCGCTACAACTACGGCTCATTCACTGTCTACGTCAGCGGCGCCGCTATCAACGGGTCCGTCATCTTTCTTGATTCCTGCTACCTGCACGATGACGGCATATGATATCACCATGACAATAGCTGCAGCTTCACAATCGACGGCAACTGTAACCGTCTCCTGCGACTCCCAGTTGACCGATGCAATACTGGTGGGGAGAACGGCAAACAGGTCTGTGTATATCCCAATACAATGTGACAGAACTTGATGGGTTTTCTCTAGGGAGGGTACGAGACGGATCTGTGTGGCCAGTGGCGCTTGGACCCGGGATCTCATGGGAGTGATTATTGAAATATGAAGACTGTCGTACTGAATGTGGCTTGACATATGCATTCCATTGTCTCTGGGTAGCCGTGATTGTAATTGAAGAACACATGATCAATATGATTGTTTAGTCAGATCAATGTATGTATGGTGATGGTAGTGGTGTATATGATACTGGCGCAGTCGTCCCACTCTGCCGAATTTCACCATGCAATCGGGCTGCAGCAGGCGAAGAGAGCCATGATCATCAAGCCACCGCCAAGATACAAATTTCCACGGTATCGTACATGCCACACAAATACTGCCGTGACCCGGGAATGAGGATCGACGTTACACTCGTAGTGTACTACAGTAAGGTGGGGACGGTGACAAGTAATAATTACAGACAATTTACAAGGTGATTTTGTCCAGGATATCAGTGCTACTAAAATTTTGTAGTTTAGGAGGTGAGATTCAGATTCGAGTTTGACCTACATGAGTTCAACATCTCTTGTCGACTTCGGGGCTATGATTGGCTATTTCTAAAAAAACAAAGTTAAAGTTGAGTTAAAGAGTCATTGATTGACGAAGAGATACGGGCACATACCACGAGAAATTTGACGGCCTCTAGATTCTGTACGCCCATTTATTTTGAGATAGCACGCGACGCCACAATAGGTCTGAAAAGAATGAGTCGCGACATCAATGACTGTTGGGAGCAAAGTTTGAGGCTCGGTTATAGCTCGGGCCGGAGGTTGGTTCTATTTTGGCATGGTCCATTTTGGACAAACGACTTTTGCTCTCAACTTGCTCTCAGCCAAAATGTCTCCAACGTCTTGCCTAAGGCTCTCGTATCCATTTAAGCAGTTTTACAAGCAATTATCATCCTCACGCGGACGATCCGCAAAGAATATGGATCGGTTCAAAATGCCGAAATAGACGGACTGCAGCCTCAGTCACCAGCTCGTTCACGATGGCTCACGGAGGAGCTGAAGTCCTGCACTACAAGCAGATCCGGTTTATGAAGGCGGCTTGTTTTTCACGTACGTAGCCCGCTCTCATCATCCAAAATCCCAACAAATGTAAACTCCCTACCCCACAAGCACACTCCAGCGTCCGCATCTCTTCCTCCAATGTACCCTTCAGCCTCTCTCGCACCATCTCACCGTTTTCTTCTTTTGAGCTGTTGATACTATCAGCCCCGGCCCCGATGCCCTCTCCACATAGGCTGGCCGACCTCGCCGAGCAGTCCAATGGGATCTTAGGCAAGACGGGTCGCGTGCTGTTATCTGGTCTCCCAGTCCACGACCTCTCGCTGTACCCATCATTCCCCTCGTAGCGCACGTGAACATAGCCTGCGCTCCGCATGTCTCCCTCCCTTCCCGAGGTTCCAACAAGCCCCACCCACCTCGCCCAACTCCCGAAAATACGCTTCC
Source organism: Tephrocybe rancida (assembly GCA_018858115.1). NCBI lineage: Eukaryota > Fungi > Basidiomycota > Agaricomycetes > Agaricales > Lyophyllaceae > Tephrocybe > Tephrocybe rancida. The sequence goes on from JABCKT010006550.1 coordinate 6,082, forward strand.
TCGATCTCTCGAACATGACTTCGCTCCTGCGTGCCACATTGCTGTCTTCTCACTGGACCGACGCCTCCGCTTCAACGTACAAATTTACGTGCCACCTCCGAATCGGGCTCGCGATCGTCAATGCTGGTGGTATCGTACCGCCCCCCCGCTTTGCACAATTTGTACTACAGCCGTAGGTTTCGGTGAGCGTATCGGGAAAGTCTAGTGGGCTGTTGCATGCGTTTGGGAGCATAGGCGCATCCGATTTACGGGGGATGTCATCGGTGCCTCTTGGAGACGAGGCACGGGGGCGAAGGGAGACACATGGGGGTACGAGCTTAGCTGGGGTGAGGGTGGGATGCATATGGGAGTCAAGCTTGCCCACCCCGGTAGTCCTTGTTTGCTTCACTCTTTTCCTTTATATACCTATACACACCCTTGCTCGCTGACGCGACAAGACGTTCAGACGAAGTTTGTACTACCACAAGGCTGAGGTACATACCTTCCATGCAGTGTTTCTTTCGTTCGCTCATCGCAGCCCCAGATTGCGCTGGATAAGGGGTGCTAATTCAATCACTATATTTTGATCTTCTCTGATATCCGCCCTGCAAGTTTCATGGACGTCCGGTTTCTGATGGTGTCGGAAAGGCTTCGTCAACGCCAAGTTGGGTTTGACTCGACATTAAAAGATGTAAGAAGGGGCGCGGGGTTATCGTGTATCCATTCGGACGTACTACGCACATCACTGATCTAGGTTTGGAACTCGCTACTCATAAAGGAGCCATGTCCCCCGCAGCCCTACGACGAGGTACATGATTGTCTCGTTGGACAGTGATTTGGCAGAGCTCACCGCTCTTTCGCTACTATACGGTGTGTTAACTTTAGAGTCGATGCTATGGAATCGGATGGACTCATCTCAACGTGCCGCAACCAGGAATTTCCCTGCCGCTCTTTCTTTATACGGCTTCGAAGCTTCGGTATGTTGTCTCTACCACCATTATACTTACAGATACAGTGAACTGAGAGCTTTACTCTCAGACGAAATGGCCGGTGTCTAAACCGAAGCTTATCGATCATCTGTTTCCTCAACTGCATCCTTCTATCTCTCTACCTCGTAACAACGTTCGCTATAACAGCGATCAAAATTCAAATAGCGCTCGGCGGTTATATGGATGACGAACATGGGGCAACCTTGCACAGGGGAAGAACTGTCATGAATTTGGGTACTGTGAAAGCATGGGCTGTGCAGTTACTGGTGAGTATCTCCCATTCATTGCGGGCGTAATTCGATATTTTATATGTTATCCATAGGTCCTATTGAGTGACGCCATGGTCACCTGGAGGGCGTGGGTCCTCTGGTACGATCGCAGATCGTTGATGATCCTACCTTGCATTTTGCTCTTCGCGTCCTTTGGTCTATTCTTTTGTTCCTCGAGTTTCAGGAGTGCTTAAATGTATAATTCGACAGCGCTGTCGGTGTGGAACCTTGTCATGCGGGTCATAGCAGCCTCGACGGGTTCTTGGCTTGACGGCCCATTGGGAGGCTACGTACTGCCTGTTCCGGATGAAGACCTCGTCGTTGGCGCCAACTCCATGATCTCATTCAACCTATTTTTACCCGTGTCTGCGGCTTTAAACGGCGTCGCAACTCTGCTCATTGCGAGCAAGTTCTGGTAAGCCGATGAACTGACCAGGTCTCCTATCTAACTTCGGTGTGCCTCAGGATACACCGGCTCACCGTGAGGTTCGGCCGTCAAAAGCGGTCGTACGTGGAGAACGTCTTGATTGTCTTCGCTGAGTCCGGTGTTGTCTATGGCGCGCTCCAGGTTGATTCTGCCCATGCGACCACTGATCCGAGTTCTGAATGATTGATAGGTTGTCAATGTGATCCTACTGTATTGTGCACACCCTGACAGCGCGGCCACCTCAGCGACTGGCTCCATCTATTTTGCCCTGACGGTGAGCAGCGTTTGTTATGTTAGACCTCCCACACACTATGACGATGTAGATATTACTCTAGGCAAATTACCCTCTCATCATAACAAGCCTCATTCGGACAAAACACACTATCGTTGAGACCTTCGGCTTCTCAGGGATACTTGACAAAATGTCCATTTCTCAGGACCCCGAACAACCTCCAATTTCGGATGTGCAACAATCCAATGAGCAGGTCACAGCAGATGGACCAGTGATCATGAAATGATGGTGTGGCTTATAGAGAGAGGCCTTCGCCCATTGAATTCATCGTATGAATAACCTACTCCCTTGTAAGCACATGCTCTGGGGATGCGGCGCTGTCTATTGATTCCTGAGGTATGCAGCCTACTCGGCAGCCTGGATGATCAACTAGATCTGGTTTTGCATGAACGTAGCATAACAAATGAATGCAAATAGACACCTGTACGATGAGAGAGGGGGACAAGAACACTGAACGCGATCCGGCGAATGAAGCTGACTGTCCACGCTTTTCAGGACCAATCGACATCTGGACAGAGGGATTCAGACATCTGCTACACCACGATACAGAGACGCGGAGGCTACAGCAATGCTCTCACTTGAAGCTCGTTGATATCTTGAAATTTACCAATTATTGAATTTACGACTTAGCCGCTGTGAGCTCGATCCATTTCGCCCGTTCGCAACCCTCCGCCACCTCCATGACCATTCTGAAGTTTTTGAGGATGCGAATAACGGCCTCCCATTGCGCCTCGTCCGAGCCTTGAGCCTAAGCTCCTTACGTGGGCACCAGCATGCAAAAATGGGAAGATGATCGAGAGTGAGAGCGCCTCCCGCACCCGAGTGTGTAAATGTGTGGTTGATATGGAGAACTTCGATGGAAGATAAGGATTTTGCGAAGAGTTCTACCTCTGGTATTCTGAACTCCACTGGGCGGAAGTACTCCAAGTGCAGCTGTGTGAGGTCCTCCGGAATGACAAGAGAAAACTGCTGGTGTAATGGGGTGTACGGAGTGATGATATCGCGCAGCCTGTACGACGTGAGTTCCGTGCATATGGCTACAATCTTCTCGACGCCTGAGGACGATGAATTCCTGTCGCAGTGGATACGAAGTTCGATGGTGAGCGATTGTACACGCCGTGGAAACTCTTTATCCTCTACAAATTTTGAAATGTGCTCTGAGCATGCGCAGATTGTCAGTTCCAAGAGCTTGGGGAAGGAGCCTGGTTGAAGGGGTGGCAGGACGGGATGATAGGCTCTGCATTTGATCTGGTCAAAGCCGAGTCGTTGGTCTTGATTTGCTCAACGGCGGGAGAGCGAATGAGAGTATGAAGGACGAAGATGGTTCTGTATGGTACGGGAGGGTGATAGTAGTGAGGCGAGGCAAGTTAGATAAAGGCTGTAGAGAAGTGTGCAGAGTTTCAATCATGACGACACTAATCTCCTGAGACAATACAAGGCCACGGGCCGCCCGTGGCCTTGTAGTGACATAGTCGTGTAGTCGGGAGTATGTTCATGGCCCGGAGTCTGCCCGAGGATAACAGGTCACCCTCAGGGATATGTATGTCCCAACGCTGAAGACCGGGGTGCAGTAGAAGGCTATATTGTTGTAGCCGTACCGCACCCGGATCGAGGACAGTTTCAAGAGGTACTGAAAGTGCATGATCTATGATGGACTGGCATAACCGCGTCACGAGTTCGAATCTTCTTGAGCCCGACGTTCGATCTTGGCTTGAACCAACTCACCGACTTCTCATGGCATACTGTCATCCAAGGATCGACTCGGACCTCAGAGACCAGACGCAACCTCACAAGATCCAAGTCGACTCACTGCGTCTGTATAGTACTGAATTCTCTTTGCTTAACACAACCGGGTGAAAAATTTCAACATTCCTCGGTAGTAACCGCCAGTAAACCGCTCGGCACGCTGGTGCAATCTTGAACCCGACTCAGACGCACTTTGTATCCTCCTTCAAGCCCCTCACATTCTTGCTACGAACATGACGAACTCGTCGCTCCATCTCCATGGCGAAAGATAACCACACAACTTGTCCTGGTCCGCCATTTTGAATCTACTAGGAACGGGCGACATGTGGACGATCAGCGACTGACCACACATGTTAGGCCTCTTCAGAGAGAGGCTGACACTACTATTTTTGTTGACTTCTTCCTCGTTAGGCGGATTATGTCTGAGGAAGGGAAGTCAGCCACGAGTCTCTGCTTACCTCTTCGGAAGTGCTTCTTCGTCCCGTCCCTTTCTTTCTCTTCCCTCGACTCTTGGGACCGGATGGAAGTCGCCAGAATCCAGTCCTCCAATTCTCCTCGGGGGTTCGCCAATCTCATTCGGTCGGACTTCTGGTTTCTGGACGGGAACATCGTCATCATCGCTGGCCAGGCAGCATTCAAAGTTCATCGCGGGCAACTGGAGCGCCACTCAGACATTTTCAACGCCCTTTTCTCTCTCCCTCAACCAGAAGATGCTGAACTTTTCGAAGGCTGCTTGTATGTCGAGCTTCATGACAGCCCGTCCGACGTCTTTTACTTCCTCAGCGCTCTGTACGACGGCTTGTATGTGTTTTACCCCTAATTATTTTCCAGTGGCTGACCGCCGTTATACCTCACAGATACTTCAAAGCTCCACGCGCAAATGACTTCATGGCCATCGCTAGTGTTCTCCGTCTCTCGACCAAGTATTTCGTAGAGCACCTCCGTCAACGATGCCTCAATCGCCTGGACGTCGATTGGCCATCTACACTAGCAGGTTGGGACCAGCGTGAACATGCCGCCACCGACACCCAGGGACGCTACATGCCACGAGAATCATGCCCACATCCCGTGCTAGTCATCCAGCTTGCTCTAGATCTCGGTATTCCTTCCCTCCTCCCCGCCGCTTTCTACGACCTCGCACGGTACGGCCCTAGCAAGATCATGTCCGGTGCTGCCCTCCCACCATCAGCTCTTGACGAATACCTATTGAAGACCCAGCCGGACAACCCACCTTCTCTCCTGGCCGTTCACCTTCCTCGGGAGCAGCTCCAGAGAACACTACGGGGCCGCGAACGTGTACAGCGTTACATGGCACACTTCATCGCGTCTTCTCTTCAGTCGCGTGTTCCTGCTCGGGATTGTACCTATAGCCTCGACGCGGACCCGAGCCGCCCGTGTCACGAGTCCTTCTATTTCATCATGCTGAACGTTCTCCGCTCTGTTGGGGGTATCGCATGTGGGCGCGACGCGGACACCCTCTACACCCTCACACAGGCTATGGAGATGCTCTCACGAACGGACTTCTCCGATGGACAGAGGCAGTGCGGCCTGCGAATGTGCCAACCCTGCAAGATGGATTTCGCGGCTTGTGCTATGAAGGCTAGGGAAGACGTTTGGGCGTTGCTCCCGAAATGGTTTAGCCTCACTGGCGAGGATGATGCTGATGATGATACTTTCCCTTGATTCATATTTCTCTTTGGGTGCTGTGTGTTGTTTCGGAGTCTAGTGATCTATCTCGATACATCTGCTTTGGTCTATTGTTGTTCTTCATATCTGTATTCTATAACTTTTTAATCACGGAACAGTTATCTCATAATAATACTACTTCTCGTATTGGACTTTTCATCAGTGCAGCGTCTTCTCTGTGCACCTGCGATTCCGTTGCGATGGCGTGATGTGTCCGCTATGAATAAGCATTGGACGCATCATGCAACCATAACATCGCTTACAGAGATCGAAATCCGCAGAGAGTATCGGGTCACAATCTCCAATAAGTACGACTTGAAGTTCATGGGTAGACCGTTGACTTTCAAATGACTTTGAAGTTTGATTTCGACACGAGCATTGCCATCACGTCTTTTCTGTCACGTCAACACGTGCACTATACTACGATCAATTTTCGCAACGCGCCACGTACCTTCTTTATTTCAACTAGAAGGTTCGGCGGGCGGTGCTCTGCGGTGCCGGGTCTTGGCCACGTCCTTATCTGCACAGCAATGACCCATTCTGACACTAGAGATGAGCCCCATGATGATGTACGCCTGCATTGAGCTACAATTCATCAACAGGGAAGCACGAAATTGTACGCAAGTCAATGGTGGAAGGACAGGCATAGCCTAGGTACGTCTTCTATAACCAATTACCTCCCTGGATGTTGTAGATCTGAGTGGGGCCATTAGGCGCGACCCCATAAACGTCAATAATTGCGGCCTATATAAGATACGATACTGATACGATCGATCCTCCAGTCTCTCCAGTCCTCTTCTTCCAGTCTCACCATCAAATTCAACAATGCATCGCCGCTTTTCTACGCTCGTCAAATCGTCGTCTCCTCTAGCTAACTCTTCCTCTGTCGAATCTCTTGACAATGGCTTAGACAATGAGTCCAAGACCTCGACCGTCATTCGTGATGAACCTTTGCCTGTTCCCTCGCTCAAGGTCAAGCGGCTGGACCATTACTACAGCCGCTGGTCCAGAGGTTGGAAGTATCGTGTACGTTCCAATGATGTTTGAAACCTTTTGATCATATGTTCAACGTTTGGGATATAGAACATGAACTCTAAAATCGCTGTTGAGACTCTACCGGTTCTTCAGAGCGGCAAGAACGACGATTGGAAAGATTGCAACTTTGTGTGAGTACTCCGCTGATTTAACGCACGAGACCATTTTGACAAGTATACTGCAGGATCATACGGAAATTCTCTCGACATGAAAACCAGGAGCCTACCATCAAGATCGTGGTAAAGAGTGAATACCTGCTCAAGGCTTGCAAAGATGTCATACAAACATGGCCTGGCGTTTCTTGGAACTCTGATCCCCTTGAGGTGCATATTTATAAATATGATCTCGTTCTAGCTACTGATATTCTCGCCCACAGCTCGAGCCGGAGATGTTCATAACTTTCTTGCCTTCGTTCAAGAAATATCGGGATGATCTTGCTGCCAAGAAGGAGAAAGGAGAAGCAGATGCCCACATTATCGCATCGGTTGACCTTCTCGTTGGTGCCATACAATCTGACTGGCGCGCTACTCTCCAAAAGATCGAACGACTCAAGTCTCACCAGGAGATGACCTACGATCTTCTATATGCCATCCTCGTCCCCCGTACACTCTTCGTCACCAAATGCGCTATCACTGGCCGCCCTCGTCTCTTCAAGCTCATGACCTCCCAGCGCACAGCATTAGAAGGCAAATCATGCTACCAACTCACCTGCGAGAGCGTCGACCTCGTCGACAGGATTTCGGATGGCAGTGTCGTCGTCGGAAAGGTCCAAACGCAGATCTTGATTAGGCAGTTTAAAGGCACTACGAAGATACAGAATCTTGACGCCTACCCGTTCGATTACCATCCCAACCAGGCTGCCCTGCGCGACACCCTCATGAAACGCGGCAAGAAGTGGGTCGGGTTGGTCGGGGTGCACCATAAGCAGTATCGCGGGATTGCAGCAACTAAATTTGCCACTGGAAAACTGAGCAAACACAATGTGAGGATGGCCACGCCAAATTCACGAACACGCTTACTGACGAATCCATTAACAGGTCAATGGGAGGATTATGATTGATAGAGGTGAATCTACTCTGTTGACTTATACATCTTCCTGTTATTCTTACATGACGACACAGCTACATACCGTAAGGTCAACCCCAACGCACAGGTCCCGGTCGCTGCTCCGACTCCTACACAAATTGAGATGCAAGCACGTCAGCACAGGAATGTACATGACTATTACGAGGAGCCTATTGTGCCACCCGAGCTTTCTGCTACTCCGGGAATATACGCCAACGGTACGCTTCAGCTATCCTAATCTTTGTACTGCCGATCTGAACGTAAAGCAGGTCGTCTGGTCATGTCCAACTCTCCAGATACAGAGGTTGAGAACATTGATCTGACGGATGAGGATCTGATCCTCACTTCCTCCGTTGTATTTGGATTCAGTCTCTCTGACAAGATCTGGCGTCAGTCTATCTATATCTCTCCGATTTCTACGAGAAGCTCATGTCGCCATCAGTTGAATTTGATGTCGAAAAGATCGAAGAAGTCGACTGGAACGAGGACGCCTTCGACAATCTCGTGCTGCCGAAGGGCCGCAAGCAGCTTCTCCAGTCTCTTGTCGAATCGCACCACAAGGAGGTCGGTTTTGATGATTTCATCAAGGGCAAAGGCCACGGTCTTGTCATCAACCTCTTTGGACCTCCTGGTGTTGGTAAGACCTTCTCTGCAGAAGCGACAAGCGAGCATGTTCGCCGGCCTCTATATGTCATTGGCGGTGGGGATCTCGGAACTAGTGCTGCGGCTTTGGACAGTGCCCTGGATAATATCTTCGATGTCGCTACCGCCTGGAAGGCTATCGTCCTGATTGATGAGGTAAGGACTCGGTCCTCGACCATGTTTGGCTGTACTTAACCCACACACGTCTAGGCGGATGTTTTCCTCGAACAGAGATCTCTACACGATCTCGAGCGGAACGCGATGGTGGCCATCTTGTGCGTAGTTCCATATCATCATCACCGAGATTTTGCCTCCTAACCGAACGCTCTCCGCCTTCACAGCCTCCGCCACGTCGAGTACTACCGTGGTATCCTCTTCCTAACGACCAATCGCGTGCAGGCCTTTGACGAGGCATTCCTTTCGCGTATCCACGTCGCGCTCCACTTCCACGAGCTCTCGCAGGAGTCGAAGGAGCAGGTCTGGACTGCCTTCATCGCGAAGCTCGGTGCTACGAGCGACATCACGCCCGAGCAGGTCAAGGAGCTCGCTGCGCGTGAGGTCAATGGGCGCCAGATTAAGAATGCAGCGAGGACGGCGCATTCACTTGCGCTGGGCCGTGGGGAGCGCGTCGGGTTCCGCCATTTCACGGATACGCTCGACGCGCTGGCGGAATTCCAGAAGGAGTTTGACGAGCTTAAGAAGTAACTGGGGCGGAAGCTGTTTGTAAATGAAACCTTGTTCTTTATTCATGAGTTATTACAGATGTACTTGTACTGTATTCCCACGTTATCATTGTTCCCTTGATTGTAATTGAGTTTGAAGTAAAAACAAGAACGAAACCAACTACTGTACATCCAAGACTGGGAAGACGGAATGCACCGAGGTGGTTCCTTAAGATCGAAGCTAGCCAACATCAGCGCCATGAACAAAAGGCTCCGTTGGCTATTTTAGTCGCACTTATCCACCATGAGGATGAGACCAGCTACAAGGCTGGGAAGACAGAATGCACCAAGGTGGTTCTTTATGATCGAAGCTGGCCAACATCGGCGCCATGAACAAAAAACGCCGTTGGCTATTTTAGTCGCGCTTATCTGCCATGAGAAACCTCCTGAGTTTTGAAGTGACGCAGGACATGTAATTGGCATTGAACTACCCGCTCACATCGCCAGCCACGGCATTCCAAACCTGAATGTCTGTGTTGACCTTTGGCAGGAGTCCGTACTACAATTCAAAGCCTTCAAAGACGTGACAGGCGTGGCCGTGCCGAGGGTGGGTCTTAGCACCCGCGGACAGGAGGACAGGTAATCTGTCGATTCATTATCAGGGTAGATGGGCTTTGGATAAGCATCACTGCTGCATGGGCTGATGGTGCTGCCCGAGAAGGTTCACAAGAACGATCCTGAACCATTTGCCACAATGATTTGGTGGAAATTGAGTGGAACTGCGGCGACTGCGCCTCCGAGGACAGTCGGGCCGCCCGTCACAAATGACCTAAGTTATGTTCGGCATGGAATACAGCGTCATGAGACGACGTTTGATGGGCACGGGCGCAGAGTTCTGAGGACAAGTATCCACCTCTGAGGTTAACTATAGAACTGATAACGCGCCATTCGAACAGGGCCGCATAGCAGTCGTCAAAGTGACTGCCAGAGTACCGGAGGAGTTAAAGTTACTGAGCGAACTCAAGTTGTTTTCCCGAATCCGTGCAATGAAACACAGTGTATGATGATGAATCAATTAGGCGCAGCGATATTCGTAGGAGAATGTAATGTGGCTGTTGAGACGCAGCCGGGATGATGTGTTGACTCTTGAGTGTGATAAAATTTGAACTTCAACAAAAGGCGATGACATTGACAACTTGCACGGTAACGGCCGTAGCGGTGGCAACCATTGTTCTGTTTCCGAGACCGGTTTGATGGATTTGATGCGGTCACATTCTAACTTGCTTTGTTCTCCGATATTCTGACATGAGGCAAGCACGCTATAAGTCTGCATGTTCATTTATTTTGAACCTCGCCCAGAACGGCCCTCATTGTATTCTGACTGAACATTGTCCCCCGTCCTTTGTTCTTAACTTTAAAACTATCACGACTTCAGGCCCTTCCCATATCTTGGCCCTCACCCTGGTTGGTCTGGTCTTACACATTGCTTACTTCGCTCACCCTTTCTTTCTAAAGACCTCTTATCTTTCCATCTATTCGTTGAACGATGGCCACAGCGTCCAATCCTCCCCCCACGGTCAATAACTTAGATCGCCATCAGCGGATGCGTCTTGTACGATCCAACCGAAAACTGGAAGCCATTCTGGGTACAGTGCCTTATTACCTTGAGCCAACCTCGCCCCAGAACTCGATTTATACAACCAAGGCTAATCGTCGGGAAGGCAGATTTTTTGCCCACTCGCCTACCTCGTCCTCTGCCTCTTCATCGAGCACTTCGCTGGACTCGATAGAAAACAAGGCCGTCGGCGCATCTCCCACGAAATCCTCCCCGGCATCAAAGCAGAGCCCGCGGGCTTTGGAGCTTTCACGCCCACTTCTTCTCCGCCTCCGATCCGTACCAGTTACCCCTTCGGACAACCGTGCAGGGCTACTATCGCCGCCTCTCCCATCCAATGCTCCGATATCTCCCATTTCTCCGACTTTTACCATTGATCTGGAGAAGCTGCAGGCTACGAACCTGGAGTCTCGTCGGAAAAAGATGGCGAAGCTTACCCGGACACTCGGGGAGAATATCCCGCCCGAGCTCGTCTTTCACAGCCCGAAAAGTGCCAGTACCGAAAAGCCTCTGAAGTCGAGGTCCTTGGACCGTGGTCCTATCCCATCGTTCACAGCGACCCCAGTCTCCCCATCTAACACTCTCACGAAACCTCCACCCGTCATCTCCCGGCCCAAAGCCAAATACCCTCGTTCTCGTCCCAAACTTCCACCTGTCCCATCTACCAAGGCACCTGCCCCCACCCCCCCCGCCGCCGCTGCCGCCGCCACCCTCCCTCCCTGCAAGTCGTCCAAAGCACCGGGCACAATTGCCGAGCGCCGTCGTAAGCCCAGGCCTAGGAGCCTGAGCCTCTCCACCGGCACCGACATGCTCATCGCCGCAGCACATTCCCGCTCCCAAGCGGAGACCACGAGACAGTCAGAAGACGTCCTCGTGGCCGACATCGTGGCCCCCGTCGTCCGCACCGAGGTGTTCACCGTCCGCGCCAGCATCGACGCCTACGGGAAGCATCAGTACCTCACCATCGACGAGAAAGCCACCAAGGACATCTTCGAGTCGCGCTCCCCGCTGCCCTTCCAGGCGGTCATCCCCGTTCCACGCCAGCATAGGCACACGCACTCGTCGCCTACCGATTTTGGATTCGGGCCTATAGAGACAGCACCGGCAGCCCCCCAGCACAGGCACACGAAGTCCGTGTCCGCCTCGCAGAGCCCCAAGTCCGCTCAGGGTGCGCCCTCGGCGTTCCGTCGCCAGTTTGGGCGCCGGAAAGAGCTTGGATGGAGTGGGGAGTGGAATCAGGATATCGAAGAGGTGGTCAAGAACCTAAGGAACTTGAAAGCGCGATAGGTGGATCCTTCCTTGCGTTCTGCGCGCCCTGGGTCTTTATCCTCGCCAGTCCTTTCACCTCGCTTTTCCCTTTGGCTCGCTTATCATTGGATCTCCTGCTTTTGGACCTCAAGTTGTATCAAAAATCCTCCCTCGCGCCTGGTGTGCGTTTGTTTGTACCACTGTATGATTTCATTGTACTCCTGCTTCCGGATTCTGCTCATCTTTGTACTCACCATGCATCCATTCCTCGAACATTCACTCAGTCATCGACTCTTCGGTGGCGCGTATCCTATGTATCTCTTACTTATGACCTTTTTATGACCCACGAGATACATCTGCCATCCCAAGCTACTATCTACCTAACTTTTGGTACCACCACGCTACATACACTTACAACCTCAATAATGACTAATTTGTTACCTCACCTACCTCATTCGTACTCTAAGTAACAGTCACTATCTGTCCAGTCATTCAAATGGACAGACCAGTGAAGGAAAGTGGAGGAGTTGACTCGTGAATTCTTGCATGAATTCGTGGTAGGCGTCGGAATCCGGAAATGATCCGAAACTCAACGACAGTAACCTAGGACGAGCTCTACAAAGTCGTCTTGACAGCGGTCGCTTTCACTACATCTCCACAATCCACCTCCATTTACTAAGATTTACTATCATAATCCAGCTCCTTCGTGGTCATGTCTTGCTTGCATAAAAAATGGGGCTGTGGAATGTGGCGGTCGCGCGAGTTCCAAGGCGAGTTCACGCCGTTCAGGGAGGGAGGTTATATCCACTGGAGCCCGGGATTGCAGGGTCACCGTAACTCACTCGCTGGGTGCATGTGGTGTACGTTTAACCCCGCACTTCTCTTCCTCGCGATTTAGATTAAACACTCTTACAAAGACGTCTCTCTTGCTCACTAGCCCTATCTGTGCATCACGACGCGCATGCTATAGATGGACTGCAGCACTCCCCATGAACAACTTTCAAAGCGCTATAGCTCTTGGATATTCTTGACTGTGGAACGAGATCACACTGGCTTGGCATGTTGCGCGTAGTGACATTAGTCAGTCGCGTCTCCTTGAAGGATCTTTTCCGAGCCTCGCACGAACCATGGTGTAGATTCCAGTGATCCCGGGCGAAATCGACCCTCTTCTCTCACACTACATCCTTTCTAAGCAAAACAATAGTACCTTCGACTTGGAGACCTCTCACCATTCCTCTCCTCGTCCCTGGCAGGTGACTTTGAACTTCAAATGAAATTGAATACGGACATGGAGTGTTGACAGATCGCCAATTGCCACCAAGGGTCAGATCTCCCCGGTCATTTTTGCCCGCCTACAAGATCAATATTAAGCTTAAAAGCATCCAACGCCTTACCTCCGATCAAAAACTTGGCCGTTCCTTCAAGTTCTCCCGACTATGCTGAGGCTCCTCCTTTTGTCGTCCCTTCTAGTTGTATCCCGTGTCCTCGGTGACCGCCTTTACCTTATCAAGAATAGCTGCCCTACACCGATCACCACTTTTATCAACGGTGTCGCTCAAGGTTCAGTGCCCATTGGCAGCTTTCAATCGCACAACCTACCAGACATTTTTGATGGATTCATCTACACCGATGTGAATGGTGGGAACTCTACGACTGGAGCGGGAACCACAAGGGCTGGTTTTTATGGCGACGTTAGTCTGCACAATTAATCTTTCGAGTCTTAATCTTACAAAGGTCCTTTGTGATGCTAGAATAACTACTATTATATTGTCGTTGACCCAGCGCACTTTAACGTCGGTGTATCCATCACTCCCCTGAACCAAACACCAGTGAGTTTCTATTTCCCGATTTTATGTTATATAAAGGCTGACACGCCAAATTTACAGGCTGGCGGCTTCTGTGTCCCTGCGACTTGTACAACGCTCACCTGTTCCACAGCGTATCAGGCACCTCCAACCGGTTTCCCGCCCCCTGCGTCGACGGCACCTGCGCTGCCTTTGTATGCTTGTGTTCAACCTCAGTCACCTAATACAGGATACAGTATCGAGTAAGCTCTTGGTTTACGTATACCATGTCTATCTTCCTAAATGCGTTGGCACTCCTAGGTTCTGCCCCGGTGGTTCTTTCCCATCCACACCTGCCGTTACCATTCACCCAAACGGAAATGCAGCAAAGTGCCTTGACGTTCGCGGCGCCGTATTCGCAGACGGGACGGCAGTTCAAATGTACGTCGGGGAGCGTGGGTCTGCTCTGATGCAGTGCTTAATCGATTCTTCATTTCAGTTACGACTGTAATGGCACAGGTGCACAGAAGTGGGAGATCCAACGCGGATCGACGAAAGTTCGCCTCGCCTCGACTAATTTCTGTTTAGACGCGGGAAGTGGTGCGTGTTCAATGTGTTAACTAGTTTTCGCATCTCAACATCATATTTTAGCCCCTGCGAGTGGAGTACGCCTGAAGATCTGGACTTGCTACGATAATCTGGCGGCGCAATCGTGGTATTACACCGACGACAAGAGAATCGCCCTTGAAAATGCTGGTAAGTCACGGATCCAGTCTGTCATATTTGCGAATATTCAAGTTTCCCCATAGGCCAATGCGTGGATCTACCGAATGGTGTCTTGACAAACTCGAACCAGGTGCAGACGTGGAAATGTACAGATAATGATGTCTATCAAATTTGGACTGCGACATAAGTAAATGGAGCACTGGAGTGAAATTTGGTATTGGATTTTCCCTCTATACCGGAACTTGGACTTCAAATAGGACTTGACTTTCACTCTTTACTTCGAATACTATTACTGCACGCCTTTGGTACGAAGCTACCTATTCTATTGTTATAAATTAGCTTGCTCAATCTCGACCTGTGCTTCCGCTTCGTTTGTCCTTCTTTTTGCTCTTTCTCCTCTCAGAGCCCTTTCTCCGCCGATCGGCGTACTCGATGATGAGCACCGGCGGCACGGGCTGCGCATGCTGGCATGCAGGCACCTGCGTGTATGCAGAGGCCGGGTACACTGTTTGTGTGAGGGCAGAATGCGTCGATGTTGGGGTGGGGGCCCTTGGGGATCCCACCGGCGTATGGTAAGGGCTTGGTGTAGCCGAATATGCGGCAGGAGTTGTAGCTCGACATCCGCCAGACTGCGGCGAGTGGGCCATCGGCGGTGAGATCTAAAGAGGATGAACCATGAGTTTACTTGTCATCGGTGAACGAGTCGTTGAAGAGCACGTACCACGATTGAGGTGTTTTGGTTTCCCGAGGGTAGAATGACCAGCCCAGCTGAAGACACAAATCTGGAAGCTGCATATACATATGTCGGCTCATTAGACGGAGGGACTTTGAGAAGATATGCAGGAGACGCCTCTTGAAGTGGGGCGTGCTCCTCGGGTTGTTGAAGAGTTATAGAGGAATGGTGGCGTGAGAGCGTTCTCGGATGAGCTGAAAAATGAGTCGGCTGAGGAGATTGCAAAGGATGGGATCTGCTATGATAGGAAGGCGTCGGCAGATTGAGTGTCCATTCATAATGAGAGGATCCGTAGAAGGATTGGGGCTGAGCAGCATGTACATAGGAAGATGTCGGGGGCGCATGCGTCGCGCTCAGGTTTGTGGAAGATGTATGTCTGGGTCCAGTGGGTGGATGCTGGGGCTGAGGTGCTAAGAATGCAGGGGATACCAGCGCTGGGGCATGTAAGCTAGAATGTTGCGACTGCAATGTATGAAGGTTCGCAGCCGATGGTTGACGCGACGGCGCATGGTGCGACTGAGGTAGGCATGGTGGCTGGGAGTGAGGATGAGAGTGGTCACGGTGTCCTGAATGCCGCGACTGTGAGCGGCGAAATGGAATTTTAAGTGGGCTAAGGGGGTGCCTGTCTGCCTGAGTGTGGCTACTTGCGACAGACGCCGGAACGGTGAGGGCATTGCCGTACTCGTTCCGATGGCCCTCCGTAGTGTTCACCCAGTTGGCAATGCGCTGTTGCGACGCGATGTAACGATCGTAAGCTTCGGGGGAGAGGTCGTACTCCGTCATGGGTGTCAAGTTGAGGGGAGATTCCGTCGAAGCAGAGCAAAGGGTATGAGACTATTTATACACGTTCAATGGAACGTGGAGGACAATGGACAAGGCATATTGCAGCATTGATGGGGGTCCGTGGAACCACGGGGCCAGACGAGGATCTGAACAGAAGCAAACCTGGCCCATGCGAGGTAAGCTTGAACCAGGGTGGCATACTTTGTGATCTTTGCTCACTGTGTGGCTGGTGGCTGTCATTTGACTTTTGTGCAATTATGATAAGTCATCTGGCCACATATTGACTTGAGCCATATAAGCTGTGGAGAAATATCATCCTTGCAGTTGAATGTACTTATTTTGAGAGTTAGAGGGTCTTTCTTGGGAGTGCTTTGACTAACATGACGTGTCTATCGAACTTCGAAGGCATAACGACGGGTCCTTGAGTAAAGACAAACATCAGTGCACATCATACTTCCCAAATTACTTACGCCTTTAATCGCACCAATACTTCGAGGATAAGGCAAAACCTAGCAGGACCAAAGGCCCGGGTTTGACTTGGTTGAAGTTCAACCGATTCTCGACAGTGGCGATCTTATCTTATCTCACCCTCATTCAGACTACTCCCATCAGTTGAGATTAGTTCGGATATTTTAATTTTCTGTTACAGCTCTCTTCACCCTTAAGTAGTGCGGTATCGATGCGGCCGAGTCTACATGCGCCGTGAAATATATATCCTTCTGCAAATATCTACAGGTCTAATCTCGGTAAGTCTTAGTGACCTGCGTGATCCTGGGGTGTCAGGCTGACTTCAGGCTCACGATTGTTCTGGTTCCGTTGACAGGAAGCTTCTACATATGCAACGAGGACTACGCCATCCCGTCCAGAGCTGGTATGTATCTTCGAAACTTGGATTACGGATACCTGTCCGAATTCTCACTCAGAAAATTCTCAAACCATATCTACTAATCCTCCGACAGAATGCGAGGCTGCAGGCAAGGAGTCACTAGGCATGTAACCAAGGAGTGGTGTCAACTCTGCTCAGAAGAAAGCTTTGACTGATGCGCTGGGACTGGAATCTTGTTTCAGCCAACCATTCTGACCCACCTTTCTAGAATTCTCCTAGGGGGTATCTACCCGTCAATGCCGTTCGAGTTTCCTAGCTGTTATCGATATTTACATGATAACGGGCGTGTTCGACCACAAACGCCACCAACTTGTGAATCGGAAAGGAGATCGCTCAATTCACTGGGCAGTTGGATCAAGCTCAGCAGCTGTTTCGTGTACGTGATCATCGTCAGAATAAAATTTGCCCTTCTCATTGTTCTCTTCAGGATCAATCGCTTTTCGTCGTTTCTGGAGGGCTCGACGCTATATTTCAGCTGATCTGTATTCTCCTCTATGGCCAAGACACCATAATCAATATTCTGGAAGATATGAGAAGTATTTAAGATGAGCAATATGTGAGAAACTTGGTTACGTTGATATTATAGACTGCTAGTGCTCATTGCGACTTTCAGAAAGCCATTACAGAGGAACAAATACGGCGAACGTATTTGGATGAGGTACTAAATGCCCATAGCGTCGAATATCCCACATATGATAAACAAGGAAAACTCCCTTGCGATCCAGAAACTCGACGGAGATCCTTCAGCAGATACGCGAGTGGATTGAGATCAATTATGTTGCAGAGGTTTCTTTGGCTCACCGGTGACCCTGGCTGCGGTAAATCCGCAATCACTGCATCCATTGCGTATGGCTTCTGGGACCTCAGTCCTTCATTGGCAACCGGCACAACCCCGACATTATTGATCCTAATTCCTACTTCCCCACCGTCGCACAGAAACTCTCGAGGTCGTCGGAGCCTGTTGCCCGTCATCTCTATGATGCGCTCAAGGCCCGTACATCTTTGGCGGACGGAATTTCATTTCTGCAGGCCGCAAAACCTTTGTTCAGGCAATTGCCAAGGCAGCGTTCGACGACACAGGCAAACCCATCGTGATCGTCATTGACGGCTTGGACGAAACCAACAAGATCGCCTAGACACCACTGCCTTATCCCAATGCCAAGGTCTTGGTTTCAAGCCACACTGAGGACGAGATCGTCATACCAGTCACTATAGTTTTACACAAACGCACTACGTCAAACACATACATCTTCTTACCTCTGACCTACAATCCATTCGCTATGTCGCCACTTACTTAGCTCGACGTCTCAGGAAAATCGCTACAAAATACAGGCTATCGTCAAAAATATGGAGCGACTATCGAATTTCAAATCTAGCTCAGCGTGCTTCAGGCCACTTCCTCTGGGCAGTAACACTTCCTTCATTCGTAGACTCACAGCTCCGCAATTACCTCAACGAAGGACTTGATCTTTTCCCGACCGACTCCACTTCACTACGCCGGCAGAGATCAATGGACTGTATCGCACAGTTCTTAACATGACGTACGGGGATTCAAGTGACAAGCAGCGGGCCCCCGAAACATTTCGTCGCCTGGTCGGGATCATTATGCTACTTCGACAACTCATGAACATCGATTCACTTTTCACAATTTGTGCGCATGGTGTAAAGAGAGACAAGCCTGGCGTTTGAGGTCTTGTGCCGCGATCCACTTGATACTGCCACATTCTCTCCGGGCTCTCGTTATATTCTTTCGGGATCTGGGAACGAGATCCGGCTATGGGATTTCCAAACCCGCAAATCGGCATGGTCCAGGTCGATCAGAAGGGTCATTAATTAGATCAAGTTTTCCCCGTGTGGTAAACTGGCGTTCATACTCTCCCTCGAGGACTGTAAGTATGGATTTGCTTGGGTATGGGACGTCCAGAGAGGCCCTCCCATTCATTTTGCTCAAGTGCCCCGCGACTACCGGTTTGACTCAGGCAGACTTTACACCATGTGGGTCACAAGTGTTCTTTTCCTGTCGGAATAGAATTGGTTTAATGAACACGATTCCTTTCTCACTGGATATTCCCCCCTTCTTTGAGGCACGATGGACGTCCATATCCCCAGTGGCAATCTTGTTGTCTCCGCGGATACTGAGAAAATCCTATGCTGGAGATGAATAGGTCCATTGTAGTCGGAGATCCCCTCGAGGGCGATTCCATAACGGTGACTATCGTAGCGTTCTCGCCCAACGCGTCACGTATAATTGGCGCATCTGCAGATGGGACCCTTTATCTCTGGGACGGCGCCATACTAAAACTTCTCTCAGCCCTTTCCCATCATTCTGTTCTGAAGGTGACTTCGCTATCATTCATACACAACGAGACCACAATCATGGCAACACTCTCAGACAACCAGATCATTTTACTGACGACCATAGATGATACTCTGGCGCACGCTCCAAGTGAGGGCGGGTATTTAGAGGGACCAATAGAGGACGCCGAGTCAACATTTATCGATGTCACGCAGCCTGCACATACATTCTACTCCTCGACAGCGTCGAATGGCCGCCTGAAGGCTGTGCACTGTACCCAAGCAAGTCCGACTCATTGGTCTGGGCGATTGTGAACAATCACATCATCAGGGCTGGATTGGATGTCAATATCGTGGTCATCCCCTTTGACAACACCAGTTCGTCATAATCGACTATCATCTCGACAATATTTACTTTTTTAGTTCTTCACTGATGTTCGCCTCATTTTCATTGTGGTACAGCCCTACTAATTCTTTACCTTATAATTTACGACCCACGAAATTGCATTTCTGTCAAGATCAAAATCACTCGATGAGAATTTAGTTAAACCTGGAAGACATGAATGAACTTGAAGCTTGGAAGGTTGAGGCGGTGCAATACATACATCCCTGTCAGTTCTACTAAGTTTGAAAAGTAAAATTGTCGCAAAATCAAGCACTGTACAGTAATAGCAGTGGAAAAAATGCCCCATTCCGACGCGCAAGGCACCTTGGAAAAATGAGATATGGGAGCCGAGTCTCTCTCCGCACATCGTCTCCATAATCATCCACCAATTCCCGTCGGCTGCAGTGATCATTGACCATTTGACAGCGAAAAGAATCGGACGATGCCCCCGTCTCCTTATCCTTTCCCTCTCTCCTCTTTCCTCCGCTCCCCCAAGCGGGGTGTCGTACCTCTGCCACTGTTCCGCTCTCGATACCTATCAATGTTTCCTTCTTGTTCCAGGTCCCTCCTATGTCGGCTAGTACTATGGCGCATGTCGCGTTCATGTCGTCCCTGTTCTGCCTGTCGTGATTTGCCCTTCTTGTCCCTCTTACTCTCATGGCCACGATCTCGCTCTTCATCATATTTATGTCTATGCCTATCTGTTCCTTCTTGCTCTTGGTCTGTAACCCGCGACTTATGTCTCCCTCTCCTGCCTCTCCCTGTAACCTCCAGGTGTGGTATGGTCTCTGGTTCCTTCACTTCTTCCAACGAAGGTCTTAACCAATCCCTTTCGTGCGCTCCACCTCCCTGGATAGTTGCGCCTGGCGCAGGCGGAGGGTCCGATAATGTCTCTGAATAACCCCCTTTATATGTCAGCATGCTCTTCGGAGGGCTCATCGGCCACCTTGTCTTTGTCGAGGCTGTCGGTGTCCGAGAGCGTGTTTCTCGTGGCTGTTGCTGCATCGGAGAGGGTGATTGTGAAGGGAAGCCGTTGGGATGCGAATGCGAACGGTCGCGGTTGCGAGTGCGGAGCACCCTGGCCCCGTCGGCGAATTGACGGAGCATGCGTTGAATGAATGGTTTCGGCTGCCCATTGAGACTGGATCAGCAGAATGAGCCAGAAGAAAATGAGGCCGTGTACCTTGGGGTTCCCAAACTCTCGTGGATCAGGAATGACAGGCTGGTCCTGATAATATGCTCCCGAGAAGGCCGGCGCCGAGTTTGGTGGGGAAAATGAAGGGGAGGCATACGGATTGGAGTTCGAATAGTTTGGTGAGTGATGGGGCCGCGAATATTGTGGCTGTTGGGCGGCGTTATACGGGTACTGCTGAGACGATGTGTTCACCGGTGCCGATGCCGGCGGAGGCAGGAGTGGCATTGTGTGCGATCGCGTGGGCTGTTGTCGTGCTCGCAGTGGCGCGAAATTAGTTTGGGTATAGGCCGGTACACCAAACTCATGGCCCGGGTTGGGCCATGGTTCCGGCATGGGGCCAGGGAATCGGCGGCTTGAGGGCTGCACGCTCGCAGAGCGTCCATGTTCATGATTAGCATGAGGATAGTGGAAAGCATAGGGATCCGACCCGGGCATCTGGTGGTGGAGGCTGTGCTTTCCAAGTGACTTCGGCCGTGGGGCGGGACCGCGCGACATTCTCCGTCCACGCTCGGGCTCAACCTCTCGAGGGGCAGTCTGTGGTCGATACACATCCGGACGCGCAGCAGCTGCACGTAGCGCATCCGTGTGTTGGCGATGGCTGTACTTATAATCGTTTCTCTGCTCACGGCCAAACTCCTTCTCTAATGGCATCCGTTTCCTCCTTGCCTGCTTTGTCGTAGCTTGAGGGGCAAAAAAAGGAGCGCTAGAGCTTGGACGGTAGTTGGAAAGCAGATTTTCCGTGGGTATCTCGAATGCTGGGGTGGCAGGTTGATGCGGATCTGCGTTGGGCACTTGGTGTGTCCTGTTCACCCAGCCAGCAATCATTCTGGAGGAGAGCCCTGACATAGGCGAGAGTGGCGGCGGTAGTCGAGATCGTCTCAGTAAACGCAGGAGTAAACGAATAGTTGATTGTAGTGCCTGATCCAAAAGTTCGCGCCTGAGACTCAGTTCGAAGGTATGGGTGATTCAGAGGTCAAAATTGAGGGGGGTTGGATTTTGCCTAGAATACACGTTCAATCTGGTTTTCAAGGGAAAACAACAATAGCAAGACACTGCAAATTCGTAGATCACTTCAAGTAGGTGTGAAGGGGTTTGTCACTGTCACGGTATAGTGGCAACTCATGACTGTTCCCACGTGATATCAATCATCTTTTTGGAGTTTGGACGTTGCCATTTTGGCCTCTACCAGTCAGGCTTGTTCCTGGACAACGTTGCACTCTGTTTTCAGCCTTGCGTCTGCTACGTTTCTGTGTGAATAAATCTCACGATGCCGACCAATTCAACGTATAACTTACTTAATTCAACGTATAACTTACTTGCAGGAACAGGACTTGCACGCTCAAGATAGAAGGGTCACCCGGTACCCTTCACCAAGGATCCGACCCGAATTCTCCTGCCGCGTTTCAGCAGAACCTTCAGATTGTGCAAGAGCGCGTGGCGCGTCTTCAAATCTTGCACATAATACACTAGCTGGAATGTATGTCTTTTTCCTCGCAGGGTCATCTTTCTTCTCTATTTCAATAGACAAAACACGTACCATCCTGGCAACAACGGTCTGGTACATACTAAAGGTGACAAAAAGTGGCCCTGGTAGTTGTCTCCCCCTTTTCAGTCTACAATTTATCAGCGGGTCTCGATCAACTTAAACAAGAGATACAAGAGCTGTCGCAGCTGATATTGCAAAGTGGTATTGGTGCGCTACCTGCGCTTCCCATGCCTGGGCCTAGTGAAGTTATCTCGCCTTCAACCGAACAGCAACTTCTCGCCGAGGTCAACAATTCGATTCGCTTTGTGTTTGAGCAAGTCAACGAAGCCAGGATAGTGCTGCCGTTGTTGCCAATCTACTGGGTGCACCAGAAGTGAGCACCCAGGTATCAGACGTAATCTGTCAGGGGGGAATGGCTACTGGTTGGACTACTTCTCTGTTCATGAATCCATATACAAGTTTGGATCCTCATCTATCTGGCTCTCGTACGCGATCTCCACTTTGCCAGCGCGCTTGAGACACCCATGGAATCAATCCCGGCAACATTAGTCGCGAACACATTCATACAACAGGCAATCCGCGTGGACGCTCAGCGCTCAATAGTCAGGAGCACCACAAACAAGCCCGCACATGATCGATGTCGTGAGAAGCGCACTTTCCAACGTGGGCCAGACCCTGACCGATATCAAGGCAAAAGCTGTCCAACTTCTTCGCAATAGAGGTGCGATTCATCATCCCTTCCTTTGAGGTTTATCCGATCTTCGCGAGCCATTGTTGGCCCGGACTTCGAGGATCGCAGGTTGCGATTCTCCCTTCAGAGCTGCCCATTGCGTCGTGACTATGCCTATGCAAGCATGTGAGTGTTGTCCAGGATATGTTAAACCACCATTGGGCTGATTCCTGCATTCAAGCAGAACAAGTTGCCGTGCAGCTGGACGGGCATTTCCCTAGAGTCAAATTCTACCCTTGAGAGAAACCTTGGTCGCACTGGCGTCTGTCGCAGACGAGCCCAGGATAATAGGAGAGATCCTGGGAGACTGACCTGTCGACGCCTAGATGAATTGGTTCCCACCGATTCCCAGAAACCCACACTTCAGGAAAGCCACGAATGTAAAGCTGCGATGAGAACGGAACCACCACGACCATATTAAAGATATGAAGTTCCGATCGCTGTATTCCAGAACCGTTCTAGAACCGCTTTTATGGCATTCGTGGCGAAATGAGCATGGTTAGGTTATGTTTATCCTCGCCGCGGTATAGAATATGCCGATCGTGATGTTTCAGCCAAATTTAGGTATGAGTGGGGCGCTGCCCGTTTCTCCACGAAATACCTTTTGATATTCATCGGTCTTTTAGTAAGATGAATACGGCTGCAAGTTGACATGCTTATCTCATCCTTCAACCCAATTTTTGAAGTGCGGACACTCAGGCCGGTAGTATTAATACCAACGCGGTATGCATTGACCTGCGCCAATTTGGGAGCTGCGATCACACGCGCTGAAGAGTAACAATGCCGTTACCAAAACTTGTGCTCCACGAGCGACGTCGGGCCCAATTGCCCGCCCTGGACCCTCGTTTTCAGCGATTCTCTTACGATTGGACTTCGTTTGAGCGGGCTTCTGTCCCCGTCGACGTCGACGTCATGCAAGCCACCAGAAGTATATAAGAGCCCCGATCCTTTCCACTCAAAACTCAACTTCCAAGTTCGCATCGTTCTACCTTCGTTTATGATGTTCTCTTCTCTACTCTTGCTCGTGTCGACATCCGTTCTCTTGGCTTCTGCCCAGGGTTTCCATGCGATCCACCCCAACGGAGACACCACGAAGTGCCTCGACGTTCGTGGTGGACTTTTCGAGAATGGAACGGCTGTTCAGATGTGAGCACTCGCGCATCTGTTTTCGACTAAGCACACTCCACTAAATGTTGCTACAGCTTTGACTGCAATGGGAGCGCCGCCCAGCAGTGGAACATTTCCCGTGCAAATACCACTGTTCAGATCCAGTCTGCCCAGTTCTGCCTCGACGCGGGATCTAGTGAGTACAGTGAGAAGACCTAGCTCGGTTCAAAATCTGAGTGCCTTTCAGCCCCCGCCAATGGTGTTGGTATGAAAATCTGGAAATGCTTCGCCGGCTTACCTGCACAGACCTGGTTCTACACCGACGATAATAGGATTGCCCTCTTGGGCAAAGGTTGGTTCTCTCCAGCTCGCGCGTTTTTGATCTCGCTGACTGTTATGTGTAGGGCTCTGCCTCGACTTGCCCAACGGTGTTCATGCCAACAGCAACCAGTTGCAGACCTGGGCTTGCACCGACAACAACACCAACCAAGTGTGGACCCTGGATTGATTGGTGTTGTTCGCAATTTTATTCACATGAAACTAGTGTATACAATGGACAAAATAGTGATTATTAGTTTTTTTTAAGAAGAATACTTTGAGTAAGCCCGAAATGTTACCGCACCATGATTGGCTCTTTCAAAGCACTCATTGAAGGTCGTGCCGTGTTGATTGTGGATGGTGCGCTGGGACCACTCCCCCCCTATGTGAAAGGAAACCCGTGACTGTTTTGTAGGGCTCTGTCTTCACTTGCCCAATGGCGTTCACGTCAAGGGAAATGATTGACAACACTACAAATCAAGTGCAGTCCTGCCAGACTCGGCGTGATGGATCGTGTATTTCACGATGAATCAAGGCACTATTCACATAGACTGCTATGATCAACAAAGAATAACCTACTGAGTGACTGCGCCACAACGAAAGCTTACACGCGTAGGCTGCGTCGACCATTGTAATAATCAGCGCTAGTGGCTCGATTTATAGTACTTAAGCCAGCCCTCCCATGCGTACGAGCCTGTAGAAATGACGATGCGCTCACCGCCTGCGGCCTCCTTCTCTAGTGCCAGAGTGGACCTCCGCAACATCGCGGACGTCGATGTAGGCCGAGCCTGGTCCTTTTAGGAAGGCCACGTACTGGGTGTCGCCGAGGACGGCATCGTACCATTGTCGAGAGCGAGGGGATCGAGGATCTTGAGTTCGTGAATCGCTGGCTGTATATTGGTCGAAAACCTGAATACATCTTTGGTGATTTGGCTACCAAGACATAGTGGCCAGGTTCGTTAATCATGTGTCCAAGACTAAATGAGGGGTATGTGTACCTGTATCATACAATTGGCCCTGATAATTTTACAAGCATGAGCGATCGAGACACCAAGATTGGCGAATAATGAATGTTCTCAAGCAGAATCCGATTGGCTATTACCGACCGTGAACGCCAACAACAGCGATTAGACTCCGGAAATTGTCGAATGTCCGAGGCTGTCACCCAACATTCTTTGTTACTCGAACACAGTACTATATACTATCTGGAGTGCAGAGTTAGTATTTTTGTTCTCGAAAGAGGAAACCTGCTTGAGGTGATTACATGGCTCTCTACCTCAGCCACAACATCATTTTATGGGCCCCGCAGCGCCATCAGATATGCAGGACTGCGATTGCTTCCGACTCTTGAGTCTTGATGATCTGACTCCACCTCGTCCCCCGCAGAGATGAGCTACGATTTGCTACCACTTGTGAGTGGCGAACGCTATCTTTCAAACTTGGACAAGGGCGATGAAGTGAGGTATAAGAAATGAGGCATGGTGAGTCATACCCTGCAGGCTCCAGTTGCTCTTATGCAAACTCGAATCTTCAATGTGTGTTTTTGTGGGAAACCATGGAGAGTGTCAATGGAGGCGACAACGTGTTTCGTCTCTTCATCTTCGGTGAGAATTCACAAAGCTTGCTGGTCCGTCCAATAATTCAGGAAAGGCGGCGGCGTACGAAAACACATGGCAGATAGAACCGTTCTTTGAACATGGTGTGCCACCCAATTTGTACAACCTTCCCTCATACTGCTTTGAAATCAATGTACAGAATCATATACACCGCGAAATATAAAGCGATCAAATCATGAGCTGAATCTCGTGAACCAACCAATGATCTGACGCGCTGCCTCCTCCTTGGCCCAACCTGTGTGATGATATTTGTAGTTGGTGGATGATTCATGCCATTCAATATACAAAACTTACGTTCGTTCTCGATTTCGAGGTTACAACGCGTCGCGAAGCCGTGTAAGACGCCTGAGAAGACTGAGATGTGATAGGTGGCTTTTGTCTCCATCAAAATGTCTTCTGCACGACGGCGCGACTCGAGAGGGAATGTGCTATCAGTTTCTGGTACTGGTTTCAGTTGACGCCTCGCAAAGGTGAATATAATTTCTCACCTGCGCAGACCAAGAGCAAAGGTTCTGTTGTCCTTCGTGGTGAAATCTGGGGCTCGTTCAGAAAGTCAGCAACGTACTGGTAATGTTCTTGAAATGATCCTCATTCAACCACGCAGGGTGGGCAAACGCAGCTAGAGAGAGCGGTTAGACTATCGAGATATTGAAAGTTTCTGACATATTTACAAGCAACAACTTTGTCCGTCGCAGCAAGATCGAGCGAAAACGGACCTCCAAAACAATAGCCTAGCGCGGTTTACCCTCCAGATTATGCAGGAGGAATACTGAAGAACGTACCAACAGTGAAATACTTGGCATCAGTACCTAGGGACGGTTTTAGGTTTGCTACACATGACTTGACTAGTCATGGATTAACGTACCGTAAGTGGTTCTGACGGCTTCAAGCCATCTCGGAAAGGCCTCGCGAGATTTCTCCCTAGCATTCGCGATCCATGCTTCTCTATCGAACCCTTCTTGGTCAAGGTGAAGATAGATACCGTCGCCAAAGAAGTAATCAATTCCAAGAACCAGGTAACCTGCTAGGCTATCAGAATTTCAACACAAGGGGAGGCTAAAAGGAATAGCATACCGTGTCCAGCGAAGTAGTCTTGTATGAGCTGATTATTTAGGAAGAACGGCCCAAAGACGTCGGAAAGGTAAAGGATAATCTTCTTGGGCCCGTCTGCGATGTGCGACGTAGGTTCAGAGATGTAGGTAGGAACACCTGCGATCTCGATGCTTTTGCCGACTGGGGTCCCGGCATGCTTCACTCCTTTGAAACAACAATCTCCTGGAGGGTCTGCAAGAACGGGCGACATTGGACCACGATGGTAATAAAACAGAGCACTTGCCTCAGCCGCGCGGCTTGATATATGACGACGATTCTTTTTTAGAGTGGACCTCATTGGCTAGATCATCACCTGATCGGAAGACGGACGTCCGTAGCACACATACATGGAGCCGGTTGTTCGCACGCGGACTGTGCCGGTTGCACCGTTGAGTAAATCTACCATCTACCATCTAACCGCGACGCGCGTCTACAGTTTGGCGGAAGTTTGCCGATGGCGCGATAATTCTCTCAGATATCCTGAACGTCGGCAGAAATTGATCTAGAGGGCTTGAGACCATCGAAATGTTCAACCAAAAGAGCTTGGAGGAGTAAAATCCAGAAGACTCAAACTAGGGAAAGTTGATGGGCGATATCTTGAGCGATATATGACAAATATTAAATGACTTCATATTATAGCGCCAATGCATTGGCCAGATCTCAAAGACGGTAGAGACTCCAAGAAAGTTTATAGGCGCCCTGCGTCGAGAGAAGAAGGTCGTTCAACCAAAGGAGGAAGAGATGGCAAACATACACAAATATTCTTCAATTTTATGACGTCGACGACTCTGAATGAACTTCAGCGGTTATTCGGTTGGGAGGTCCGAGGAACGAGGAACGAATTTGACAGCGAAGTTGGACCCACGTATTTTCCCAATTAGGCTGGTGCTTGGGCGGGCTGACAATCCAAGTTGATGATGATACAGCACATCAAGGAGAAGTTTGATTCTGGTGCGTGCTCTCATCCTGAACTCAAACTCGGTGTTTCTCAAATCAATACTACGTGAATATATCTAGATGAACAGACCATTGTAGACACTTCGTCCATACGACGCTCTTCGACCATGCTGCTTAGTGATCAGCGTAACCGAAAGTAGACCGTTCGATGGTCCATCTCATCGCCACCAGCTATATCATTGTCGACATAGCATTCGAAATTGGTTCCGTCACGATCGCACCTGCGCAAGATCCCAGTGATTGTGAAGTTGGCGATCAACGTTCTTAGGCAAGTCTTTCGATGTATGTGGGCTTTTTTACTATGGCATACGATTAATCTAGATTGATGTCTGGCTCGTTGTAGGGCATGATACGATTTCATGTACCGCCGGAAATGACCACCAGATCCGTCTCGAGTTGAGTCAGTTCGACGCAGGTTCTTCAAGAGTGGCTCAAGGATTACAATCACTCAATGGTGACCTCCTTCAAGAGATATTTTTAAAGGTGATACTCACACCAGATGCTTCTGTGATTTACTACGATTGACAAGAACTGACATGGTCAGAACTACTCACTACGTTAAGCGCCCATCTTAGCTAACTGTGTTTGACTGTGGTCACATCTGGGAGGATGGCTAAAACCTAACTAGAGGCCTTGTTTATCTGTAGTTGGCTGTATTAAAGACGCTATAAATATGGTCTGTCTGGGTACCTAGCCACAGATGAGTGCTTCGAGCCGAACTAGTAGACCTTGGCTGACCTTGGCGATGCCTTCCACTCAGATCCAGTCCGCAGACGATCTAGACTGGCATAAACAACCCTATTAAAGATTGTAGATGCCGTCAGTTATGGTTTACCAAGCCACACATTCAGAGGCCCCACCAGATGGGCCCTGAACGTAGTGACTTACAGCCACCACCTCAGAACTCCTTGATGGAGAATGTTGTGGACAGCAGGAAAGATGTACGCCCATGTCACAGATAGTCATATTTTCTAAAGGCTGGTACATGTAAGTATATATGTATCGACGGGTTCACCATCACGGAAGAGCTATCAAGAGGAGGGTTCTTTGGTATGTACTCTCATGATAGGCACCCACGCCAGCTGTTGGCTCATGCCTGCCGTTACATGGCTACTCAGTGATACTCTGGCTGGGAACTCCATGTGAGGATGGCTGACATTGATGCTGTGCTACTTGATGTCGGTACCTTCTCATCAATATATTTTCTCCATGTTGAATACCTCGACATGATAGGCACCTACGTCGACTCCTGGATGGGAGCCTGGGACAGCCTCCACAATATACATGGAATCTGTCAGTATCGCTGGCCCCGGGAACCGTTTCACCGGAAATGGTGATAAAGCGACTGGAGTGGCTGAGTATGATAATCTGATAGATCATCCTATGTGGCGGACAGTGGAAGTCGGCACACATCCCCTCATCAAGTACACCTCCTGGCCCCTTACTATCTAAAGGAGAAGATCAAGGTGTATCTGACATTTTTTCCATCTGCTTAAGTACTATCATGCATGACGCCTCATCCGACCCCACACTGTTTTGTTGCATCCGAATATGTCGACCGCCCTGCCTCCAATCCCTCCCAGCATTTCTCAAATGTATGTTGACACATTGGCCTGGTTGCTTTGCTGACGTCTCCTCGCAGGACGACTCCCCTTGTATGTCATCCATTATGCCATCTATGATAATGCTTGACGCAACTCTCAGCTTGTCGGAGAGTTACTCAACTTTATGTTATACGGAGTTCTCGGTCTTCAAGTTTGTAAGCAGTCTCTGGTTCCTTCAATTCGTCGTGCTCATCGTAGTGCATAGTCCTCTATAATTTCACGCACAGGAAGGACGAGAAAATCTTTTTCCGCGTGCTGGGTAAGAATATTAATCTTATCAGTGAGATATTGGTAATTGAGTTGCCATGAGTCTACATTCTTTTCATTGTAGAAACTTTGCAAGTTTGCCTATCCTCAGCCGATATGAACTATTGGTTCGGGTCTGGATATGGTGATCTCACCCATCTAGAGAGCACTTACCTCTCTGGCTTTGAAACACCCATGCTTGGGTCAATTGTCGCATTTGTCGTTCAGATTTTCTTCTGCTATCGCATACGGGTTCTTAGCAAGCAGGCCCACCGTCGATGGATGCTTCTGGTGGTGATTTTTATTGTCTTGGTATGCCCTGTCAACCAAAGTTCTCTTCGTCCTTGACTCAACAATACTTAGGTGTCACTCGTTCAGCTGGTTGGCAGGGTCAGAGGTGGCATTCGGGTTTGCTTTCCCTCCTTGTCACTTCAATTAATATTGATAGTGGCACCTGGCAAAGGCTTATCGTGCATTCGGATCTAAGGATGCCACTGTTATCAAGGCCGACAACGTGGATCTTTACGTACGTGCAGATCGATGTTCAAATCGAATTTCTAGTTCTGACCTGTAAACAGCTTTGGCTAGTGGCGGGTGCCTCATGCGATTTATTAATCGCTACGACTCTTGCCTTTATTGTGAGCACGAATCATGAAATTTCCTGAGCGCATCAACTTCCTCACGGCTACCAGCTCCTGAGAACAAGGGACGCAGACCATTCATGGACATATGGTGTTCTAACGCGACTTGTACGCATGATAATGGAGACCAATCTTCTCACAGGTGTGTAGCTGGCACGTACTGCCGCCTTAATTGACGGCATTAACACCATACATAGCTGGAGTTGCAATTATCTCAGTTGGTCTATTCATTGGTCTTCCGGTAAGGTTACCCTGTAACAAAATAGCATCTATGTACTAAAGAATCATGGTAGCCTGACAAAAGATACTGGCTTAACAAAAGATACTGGCTTACTCCGTGAGTTGAGATGTTTGCATCAGGATCCACAATCAAACAGGGATTCATTTATGCTTCTCCAAAGGACTTTGTTCATCGGGAAATTGTACGTCTCAGAACCCACGAGAGACATCTAACGCGTAACCTCTACAAACAGGTATTCAAATTCCCTTTTAGCGACTTTGAACTACCGCGTCCTTCTTTCCACCACGGACACTTTACGTTCGTTCCCCGGTTACGACATGCAATTCCGACTTGGCAGCGATGTTCACGCTGACCAAACCATCTCCTTATCCACTCGGCCGTTTTCGACTTCACGCCACAGCAAGGACTACAAGTTAGGTAGCACCCAACAAGATCTGAACACACCCGTTTGAAAAGTGGTGTGTACCAAGTTCAATTACCGGAGATTTCAAGCTTGCACTGCTCAGGAGCTGAGCGCTGATATGCTTCAAGTTTGTAGATACTTACAAGCTTGCCCAGTACCGATTTCCTTATCCCATCTTTTGCATCTCTGTGTCATTACTTTTATTTATCGTCCGTCAATATGCATTCTTTCGGGCTATTCAAGGGCTATTAGGCATTTTGCTGGTGGTCAAAATTGAAACATGCAAGCATGGGCCATTGCAAAGCATGGCATGGCCGAGATCAATGGCCAAGGTATTCATGATGACTTACACAATACGCACTGCCTGCACTCACAGATTTTTCTAGAAAAACATGCTTTAGATACATGCTTTAGGATAGATAATTAATGTTTATTTAAAAACATTTCAAATATCAATCTAGAAACAGACTGCAAACATGTTTTGTGTTGCTGAGCTGTATCTGAGGAAACAGTACATCTGTTTTTCAAAATGTATCCCAAGAAAAATATAAGAAACACTATAACTTTAGTCTTTTGCTTGTCTGTTTCTATGGAAGAGTGTGACATGTATCCAATTAGTGTTTCTAGATCAACACAATCCCTGTTTCTTGATCTCTTTCTTAAGAAACACATGAACCTATGTTATGTTTCTTGAGAAACCTGAGAAAGATCCATGCTATGAGATTTCTAACACATGTATCTTCAGAAATATTCAAAAGAATTACTATATATGGTAATTCTTTATCATTTTTCTCCAGAAACATGAGTTCTGCATGTATCTAATTAAACACAAAGATATACATTTTAAATATTTTCTGAGAAACAGACATAGGACACAGGAGACAAGTTTCCTAGGAGGCAGGTAAGGGAAACAGGATTCCTGTTTCTCCAGAAAAACTGATTGGACATGTGTGAGACTTTTCTTAAGAAACAGACAAGGAAAAGTTATAGTGTTTCTTATATTTTTGTTGGGATACATGTTAAGAAACAGATGTGCTGTTCCTCAAATACAGCTCAGCAACACAAAACATGTTTGCAGTTTGTTTCTAGATTGATATTTGAAATATTTCTAAATAAACATTAATTATTTATCCTAAAACATGTCAACAGGCTAACCCTTACCCTTACCCTTGACGGGTAATACACTTCCTACCTATGGGTAGATTTTGTGAGGGTATCAAGGGTACCGATAGTCCCACTGGTATCGAAGGGTTTGCTATGTACAATACAAAAAAAAAGGTCTACAATTGTGACTACTTAGGTGCCCTGTAAGTACAAATAAGTTCAGCCAGTTCTGCCTCGCCAGACAGCTCATCGAGCTCTGTGACCCTCTTCACATCTTCATCCTTTACTAATCCCATCAGGCTCCAAGATCCAAGACAAAGCAGTGCTTGTGTTGATGAACTTGAGAGATGAGAGTGGGTGTGAGACAACAATAGGTGCCCCTGACTAAAGAGGTGCTCAACATCAACAGATGTGGCTGTGATTTATGTATCACGGTCAGTGATGTATTTGCATTGCAATGAAAGCTGATACTCACTAGGAATGGTTAGGTAGTCCAAAGCCATAGGATACAAGCAAGGGTATGTTAGCTGCTTCTCCCACCACCATCAAATTGAGTCCTGCACATCCTCAACCTCTGTCTCAAGGTAAAGTTTAAGTTCATTGACAGTAGCATGAGAAATGGTTGTTGGAAGTGTAGCAAAAAGATCTGCGAATACATTCTTCAGCTATAAAAATGTTATCAACCAATGAAAAGCAATGTAAAGCTTGAAGTGGCATACCTGCATTGGCACAACAATGTCCTCAATTGAAGATCTGGAGCCTTCCTCATCGCTCAGTGATTTGCTTGAGGATCTCAAGGAATCCTCATTGCTGTTGAGAGAGCCAGAATCAAGAGGCCTGTGGGCATAGTCATGTTTGAACACATCACAAACAATGTTGTATGCCATATCGATCCATTGCTGCTCCCAGCCAGCCGACTTGAAGTACACAAGCTTGTGCCGTGGATGAAGGACTAAGGATAGAAAGAAGAAAGAAGACAAGTGAGTAGCCTATACTGCTAGTTGATGCCATCAAAAGATGGCAGTTGCCCAAGTAATGGATGTCATCAAACCCAGCACTTGCCTATTAGTCCAATTTGGAATGGACCTGATCCCATCAATCAATGCCAAGGGCCTGCCGCACATAAAAATAGGGATGGCTTGTCAGATGCCAACACATCCTGTTTTGGTGGTATATCTGGGTGTTTGGCTTCCCTCTTTTGGATGCATGGGGCAGGGGGCTGGGTACCCTTTGGGGCAACATTTCTGGGGCTCATGGGCTTGCCTATTTTGGTCCTTTCTTTATTCCTGATGGCACAGATGCCTTTTTGGATGCTCACGGGGATGGGGGTTTTATTAGTGCTGCTTATCTACAGGTCGTCCTCATTGTCCTCATACCCATCAGGATACAGCTCCTTCACACCCTCCCAACTGCTGTGCTCTGTGTCATCCTCATCACTACAGTTCTCACTGTCATTGTTGCTGTCATCATACTTGTCATTGTGGTCGATGTTGTTTTCCTCATCATCAGGCAGTGAGAGTGGGTCCTTCCAAAAAGCAAGGAAGTGCACCTGCAGCACCCGTTGCAGAGATGCCTGGTCTTCTGCATATGCATGCAACCCTTCTGCTAGTGCACTATTCACGCTCCTCAATGATGTGCACTCCATCCACCAATCAGCCCTCCACTCCAATGTGACTATAGCTCTCCGCATTTCCTCCTTCAGCAACACAACCTCCTCCTTGGCCCTGGTAGCCCTCACGCGGCTCTTAGCCCATTCAGAGTGTAAGAGGTTGTTGTTCTTGTCACTGGACTCTTGGCCACCCACTAGCCAGATCCATGAAAGTACCCTCTGTGTCTCTCCAATGCTGTCTCACTGCATGCATTGTTCTGGGAGTAGCTGGACTCCATCCATATCTTTGTGGTCAGGCAGCCAATCAGCAGAGGAAAGCAGAAGCTCTGCATCATCCTCCACAGTTCCTTGTCTTCCTGGACCTTTGCAAAGGTGTTCCAGACAGCCTATGCTGCTAGTTGATGTCTTCAAATACTGGCAGTTGCCCAAGTATGGGATGTCATCATTTGGGGCAGTTGCCCAACTACCCAATTTGGAATGCTTGGGTAATCAAGGAAACTTGCTGGCTTTGAAATATAATAAATGCCATCAAATAAATAAATGAGCTTCTCACTGTCCCACAGAATTGATGGGTGGAAGTGGACCCTGATGGCATGTGTCCAAGAGATATAAATAGATGTTTTTGGTTGATGCCACAAATGACACGGCACACATGTTGATGGTGCCAGTAAACAGCTGTCAATACCTTGAAAAATATGAAAATCCTCCCTGTGCTCCAGCATAAATGGCAGGTGGTAGTGGACCCTGACAGTGGTGTTCGGAATAATATTTCACAGATATTCCATATTTTTCCGCAATAAAAATAGCATGGGAAGGGCTGGATGGCTCAAAATCCTTGTGGATGACGTTTTGCGCCACACACAACATATACACGATTTCATCATTGAAATTGTTCTTTATTCTCAATGAATAGATTTAATTGAGTGAGTTATTGTTTGAACTCTTGTTAATCTATATGCTACTTCATTGTTCGACGTTTAAAACGTCTGGCAAACACCATTGTTGACGTTGACCAGGCATGTGAACGAAATCAGCAAACACTGAGATTTCGTTCATCGCCTGTTTTGGTAGTCCAGCTCTGTGTGCTGGCACCATCCTCGACATCATGGCTCATGCGCCGCTTCTCTCACAGCCCCAACATGTTGGGAGGTAAGATTGATAACATATAGCTTTCATTTTATCACATAAAAACATACTGATGCTTGTTTCTGTTCAATATATAGATATTTCTTTTATTCTGACTTTGTTAGACTCTCGGTGCCAGGAGCATGCCCTACCCCTCGTGTCACATGATGCGAGACAGCTTCGAAGGTGGGATGACACTGAGGGGAGATCAGGGGACCTGAAGAATGGGATGCCTGTATGGTGTGTGTCCAGTAAAATGCACCCCAAGCTAACCTGACACCAACACCTACCCCAGGTTCCTAATTTCGACCGCTCCCTGTCGGGTCGAAAGACCGAGCACCCTCACCACCTCGCTGCTTGCCCTACCCCTCGAATGCTTGAGCCCAGGAATTCGGGGTAGGATCACTGCATAGTATGGCCATCACCTACACACCCTCTCCAAGGTCGAAACCCAGTGCCAGGGTCACCACAACAAGGCTTGCCGGCACTCACACCAGTCCCCATCGGGCATCCTCGAACCTGCACCAGCCATAGCTGCAGTGCCTGCCTTCGCATCCGGGCGCTTCACACATGCGCACTGCTGCCCCAGAGACACGACCCCTGCAGGATTGAGAGAGAGAGAGAGGCGAGGTGAGGGTAGTACAAGGGAGGCGAGACGAGGGTGGGATGAGACGCAGAAGGGACGAGACAAGGGAGGTGAGACAAGGGAGGCGAGACGAAGGAAGGATGAGACAAGACAAAGGAGGCGAGACAAGGGAAGGTCGAGACGAGACAAAGGAGGCTAGACAAGGGGGGGACATTGCAAGATGGGGGGGCGATATGAGACGAGACAGGACGAGGGAAGGGACAAGAGGGATGTAGGGTGAGATGAAGAAGGTGTGAGAGAGGCGAGATGAAGAAGCGACGATATGAGGCAAGCGGGATGGGACGAGGCAAGGGCGAAAGAGGCAAGATGAGGGAGGGACGGGACTAGATGAGACGAGCAAGATGAGACGAAGGAAGACAAGAGGGACTGTAGGGGGTGCACTATCTATTTACAATTTCCTGTAGTTCCTGTAGACTTGTGTTTTCCTATTCCAATTGAACTTTATTGTATTCTAACTAGCATGGAGGGATTCTTTCAGTGTTACCAACTTCGTCAGAGAGAGAGAGACAAAAGTATTTCTAGTACAAAAACGACATTTAACTCGACTTTAACATGGTAAAAAATTAAGCTCTAAGCTCTAATTTGTCTTAATAGTCCTCTGGCACCTATCTATGTTATACATTTATAATGAACTTCATTTATTCAAGCTTGAGAATGTCGCTGACAATGATGCCATGGCGGTTTTCTGAGTATTTCCATATATGGATAATTTTGAATAACTTTGCTTCTACTGCTCCGATTCGCGAGATTTAAGTTGTATTATGCTTATATGATATGCTATACCATTATCCATAGAATATATTGACTTATTGTCCACCGGGTAGCTCTTGAGAACATCATTGACAATGATGAACAGCCGTGTGAATGAACCCGGCAAACACCGAGTTGCACTTCAACATCTGTTTTGGGCACTGAACCATGCCTCCTCTCACTATTGCAGCTGCTCCCCTCCTCGTTACACCTCTTGCCTGGCCTTCAGACGTCCAGAGGTGGGTTATAAAGTACTTTCCCATAATTTTATCACAGAACATTGTACTATTGACAAGTTCCCATTTTTTAACAGCCTATTTGTATTTCTTCAACATATTAGACTTGGCAACACATTCAAGTGCCCTCCTCCACTCT
Organism: Tephrocybe rancida; assembly: GCA_018858115.1. Lineage (NCBI taxonomy): Eukaryota > Fungi > Basidiomycota > Agaricomycetes > Agaricales > Lyophyllaceae > Tephrocybe > Tephrocybe rancida. The sequence goes on from JABCKT010006550.1 coordinate 42,574, forward strand.
CGGAGTAGCATGAGGCAGCCATGGAGGTGGGTTGACGTTGTGGGAAGGCCAGGGGACCCGAGTAGCGGGATGCCTGCATGGTGCGAGTCTGAAGCCATGCATCCCAAGCCCTGCTGACCCGCCTCCTGCTCAGATACAGCTCTTACACCCTCACCTGACCAGGGACGGATATGTGTGCCGAGCTAGCACTCAGGTCTGCCCTCCTGTACTAACCCACCCGCCATGCTGTCCTACACAGTGACCGCTGGTCAATGGAGCTGCATCCACGGATGTCCAGACTGTGCCGTCTCCACACGTACCCCACCCTTTCCCCTTCCTCAAATACTCGAGCCCGGGAATTCGGAAGGGGATTGGCAGTACATCACCTCACTCAGATACCCAGCACTTGAACCGCCACCCCAACTTCACCCACCTGACCGCCGCCTGGACACCCAGCACACGAACCGCCGCCCCAACACTGCTCCTCCCTACCGCTGCAAGCCCGCCACATCACCTAGCACCCCAACTGCCACCCCAAGCTTGCTGCCCCCAAATCACCATGAGCCTGCCATGTCACCTACCCAGTGCAGGTGGTCTCAAACCTCAGCACAACCTTGGCCCCCGTCACCCAGACTGCCACCCCCACCTTGTCCTTGTGGAGACACAGAAGGTGGTGGCTGCGACCCTGCCACATCACCCATCTGCGGAGGGGGGGAATGGTGCAAGACGCTGACATCCGCCATATCACCCACCCAGCTCCCAGAACGAGAACACGAGCACGAGCCCATCACGAGCCTAAGCCCACAGCAAGCCCACCATGTCACCCACCCACCCAGCACCCAGCACCCAGCACCCAGCACCCAGCACCCAGCACCCAGAACGCAAGTGTGAGCCAGCTGCGAGCCCCGAGCCCCGAGCCCACCACATTACCCACTCAGCACCCGGCACCCAGAACACGAGCGTGAGCCCACCACAAGCCCACCACGTCACCCACCCAGCACCCACTCAGCACCCAAAACGCGACGAACCTGCTACCGCAGGTGGCCTTGAAGCCGGGAGCATGAGTGACAGTGTGAATCCAGCGGCACAGCAGGGAGGAGTAGGAATGTGGTGAGGGGTGTGGGACCGTCGACATGAGGACATGGGCGACGAGGATAAGTGCAGATAGGGAGAAGGAGGCAGCTGGGGTGGTGCCCCAGACAGAGAGAGAGTACCAGGAGCAGCAAGAGCATTTTCAAGTAGTAATAATAGTAATTTCTTTTTTTATTTATAAATATGTTTTCGAGAGAGTTCTCGAATAAGAATTCTATTTATTTATTATGTTTTATAAGGGATGAGTCTGCCATAAGTTGTAAGTTATATGAAGTAATATAATGGACTCATGGCCTAATGGTTACAAGTGCTGTGACTAGTGCACATGCTGTTGATCAAGAGGTCGTGTGTTCAATTCTTGCTAGTGGTGAACATTATTTGTCTTAGTAATCACAGTCCCCGAATGAGGAAGAGTGGCGGAGTTCTGAAAGTAGGTCTACATCATGGACTAACTTCCTAATATAGCTACTAAGCAACTGCCTGAAATGATGACATCTGTAAATTGGGCAACTGCCATACTTGATGACATCAGGTAGTTGATACAGGTGCCACCACGTCAGCGCCCCAAAAACAATGCGACAACATCCCACCTGCCCATGCCCTGAATGCCCACCCACGACCCGATGGCGGCATACACACCTGCCCACCGCCCCCTGCAGTGGTGCGGGGTTTTTTTTTTCTTCTATTTCTTTTAATTAATTTACTAAATTTTCTTGTTTCAGCGCGACCCGACGACGGCCCACACCCGCAACCACTGCACCCCTGCCCTCTGCGCGCCTGCAGTGATGTGGCGGGCGGCAGTGTGTTTTTTCACTTTATATTATTTGACTTATATTATTTTTTTCAGTTCTAGGTGATGCTGGTGCACACCCCCAACCACTGCATTGTCACCGCACTGCGTTGCCCACCTGCCTCGTGTAGCAGGCGGTGGGGATTTTTATTTTATTTTTAATATATATATTTTTTGTGAAAGATGTGATGATGGTGTGTGCCCTCACTTACCACTACATCCCTGCACCGCCACCCCGCCCCCATCCTGTGCCCGTGCCTATGTAGCAGGGACAGGGTTTTTTAATTCTAATTTTAATTATTATATACCTTAATTTTTTGTATTTCAACATATATAAAATATATTAGGATTGACCATGAATAACCTCACGTCATGTCACCTGCCCACACTCACACAGGAGGGGGCATTCTGTTTTATTTGAAGTTATATTATATTATAAAATGACTTGTGCAAATTCTACAAATTTGCTCAAGTCCTTTGTCTGGTTGCAGTCCAGTAGTCCACTGAAGTCCAGACAGTGCAACCTGGAAAAGGGGGGAGTATAAAGTACAGAAAATTTGCACAAGTTATTTGTTCAGTCAGAGTCCAGTCAACCCAGCTGGACTCACACTGGACAAGGGGAGGAATTGTAAAGTACAGCTTTGAGCAGTCAAATTAGTGAAGATAATATTAAATTCCATTTAGACTCCACACAAAGTCCACATAGACTCCACATACTTTCAAAATAACACAAGTTCTAAGGTAGAATAACACAAATCTACTAAGAGTCTACAAAGAGTCTACATGGAATCCATGTGGAGTCTACATACATGGAGTCTATGTGGAGTCTATGTGGAGTGTACATAGACTTGAGAGTCTACAAAAGAGTCTACAAAAGAGTCTACATGGAGTCTATGTGGAGTCTATGTGGAGTCTATAGAGAGTCTATGTAGACTCTACATAGACTCCACGTAGTAGAAATGTGGATTCCAAGAGGATTTTATGTAGACTCCACATGGATTAATGTGGAGTATACCAGGACTTTATGTGGAGTCCACATGGAGTCTAGTGGAAACCAGGGGGAGTGTAAAGTACTCGATCAAACCTATCCACAGCATATCACCCCAAAACCAACGGACAGACAGAAAGAGTAAACCAAACACTGGAACAATACCTCCGAATCTACATCAACTACCTGCAGGACAACTGGCGCTTCGAACTACCCATTGCCGAATTCACATACAACAACACCCCCCACTCGGCCATGGGGGTATCCCCTTTCTTTGCAAACAAAGGGTACCATCCCCGAATGACAATATCGTTGAGAGACATACCCGCTCACTTGGCCCACGAAAGCGATCCCTGACCCCCAAATGGGAGATAGGGACACAGGTCTGGCTTGACTGTAGGAACATAAAGACGAAATGACCCTCAAAGAAACTGGATCACAAGCGAATGGGCCCCTTCAAGATTGTCAAAAAGGTCTCCACCCACGCCTACAAACTGGAACTACCCCTGAGCCTGAAACTGATACACCCAGTTTTCCATGTGAAACTACTGGAAAGGCACCACCCTGATGAATTCCCTGGGAGAACCACAGCGCCACCACCTACAATAGAAGTAGACAGAGAACCTCAGTATGAAGTTGAACAGATCGTTTGATCTGATGTCCAGTACTTTGCAGAGTGATGCCCAGAATTTCAAGATAAAGAGCATCCCCTGATCTGATATGATGTTGTCAGGTAGCCCATGTTTCGAGAATATGTGCTGTATGAATAATTGTGCGAATTCGGGGGCTGAGTCCATTCTATGACATGGTATGAAGATTGCCTACTTAGTTAGGCGACAAACTACCACCAGGATGGCGTTGAACCCATCTGAGTTGGGCAGTTCGATGATATGGTCCATTGATATTGAGGACCATGCACGTCGACCCAGTGGTAGGGGTTTTAGCAGTCCATATGGGCTGTGGAGTGGTACTTTGGCTCGTAGACATGCATGGCAGGACTTCATGTATATGGCCACGTCCTTCTTCAGCCCTGGCCAAAAGTAAGTCCTCGCGATTAATTGGGCGGTCTTTCTGGTCCCTGGGTGTCCTCGTAATTTATGGTCATGGTGATGCTGTAGCACATTGAGTTGAAGTTTCTTGTAGTCTGGAATGTAAATCCGTCCATCATGCATTAGTAGTTTCCCGTCCGGTGTGACTGTATATAGGTGATCCCTTTTCTCGGGGATTTGACTCCGATCTGTGGTGTGGAGGGGTTTTTTGTCGGGGTTGTGTGTGGCCTTTCGGGCATGGGTATTGAAGTAGTCATCCTTCGGGACACTACGGACTTGCCCCAAGAGGCCTTCCTCATTCATGAGCAGTGTGGCGTTGAGTTGTTCCGGAGAAATGATGATGCGGTTGTTGAAGGAATTTCGGTTTTGTTCAAATGACTTCTTGGGATATACATTGGTGCGTTGCGTTAACGCATCAGGTTTGGCCCCCCAGTCATCCAGGGCAATACTGAATTGCGAAATCGTAGTCTGCTAGCGTCTTGGACCATCATGCTTGTCTCTGACTTAGCATCTTTGTTGTCGTGAAGTACTGTAGGTTATTGTGGTCCAAGTAGACTTGGATGTGATGCTTTGCTCCTTCAAGGTAGGCCCTCCACTGTTTGAAGGCCTCGACGATGGCCAGGAGTTCCTTGTTGTAAATGTCGTAGTTTAGTTTGGCGTCAATCATGGTTCAGGCATAGAACGCCACTGGTTGTAAATCCTTGCTTTCAGGGTCCATTTGTGAAAGGATACCCACTATTGCATAGTCTGAGGTGTCGCATTCAAGAATGATGGGTAGCAAAGGATTATAGTGTCTTAGGATCGGGGTTGTAGTAAATGCCTTCTTCAATAGTTTGAAGACACTATTGCACCCCAAATCCCAGTTCCAAAGGTAGCCCTTCTGTGTGAGCTTGTTTAAACATTTCGTGATCCCTGAGTAGTTGTCTATGAATCTCTGGTAGAAGTTTGCAAAGCCCAGAAATGATTGCAGTTGTTTTACCGTTTGATGGATGGGCCATTCTAGGATGGCTTTCACCTTCGCCGGGTCCATCTGTATGCCTTTGGGGGTCACGATGACTCCTAGATATTCGACTTCAGTGGTATGGAACGAGCATTTCTTGGGTTTCACGTGTAAATCATGTTCTCTAAGGTGTTCTAGTACATGTCATACATGGATTTGGTGGTCTTCCAAGTTGTCCGAGAATATGAGGATGTCGTCGAGGTAAATGATTACGAAAATGTCGTGCATATTGTGAAAGATGTTGTTCATGAAATACTGGAAAGTGGCAGGGGAGTTGGTCATTCTGAATGGCATGACTAGGTATTCGAATAGTCCGTAACATGTGTGGAAGGCTGTCTTCCATTTGTGCCCCGGGGCTATTCTGACGTTATTATATCCTGCTCAGAGGTCAATTTTGGAGTAGACCTTCACTTTCTGAAGGCGGTGGATTAAATCGCCTATTAGCGGCAGTGGATAGCGATTCTTTTTTGTGATGCGATTGAGGCCCCGGTAGTCTACGCAGAGGCATAGTGAGCCGTCCTTCTTTTTGGCGAATAGTACCGGGGCTCCCGCAGGTGAATTGGAGGCTCTGATGAAGTTTTTTCCTAGCATGTCGTCGAGGTAGTCTTTCAGGGCCTTCAGTTCGGTCTCTGACATGTTGTACACCTTGCCAAAAGGTGGGTTCACTCCCTCTTCTAGGTCGATAGTGTGATTGTAGGGCCGATGTGGAGGAATTTCTTTCACACTTCCTGTGGAGAATACATTGGTGAAGTCGTGATATTCTTCGGGGACGATTTCTCTGAGGATATCAGCTTCGGTCTTTTCCTGCATGGATTTCGGGGCTTCTGCTCGCAGGTGTTCCTCAGGCAAGCTGGGTGTAATGTGCAGTTGGAAGGCCTCCATTCCGTCTTTGAGGAGTAGGGCGAATGCGGCTGCGCCTATGAGTCGCACGTTCGGGCGGCCTTCTTTGTCGGGGGTTGTATCCTGAATGTCTTCTGGTTCTTCTCCCTCATCAGGGTTCGGTGTCTCTCCTGGCCCCTCCTCCTCATTGTCGGGGCTTGGTATTGTCGTTTCACCCCTGGGTCAGCTCCTTCTGCTTGTTTTGACGGCGACTTTGATTTATGAGGGGCTTGGTACCAATTTCACAGGATATTTGGAGGGAAGTAGTTGGTCAGAGGTTGTGGAGGTGATCTGGAATGTGGCTTTTGTTGCAATTCGGGTTGTGGTTTGGTTGGGGGTGTTTTGTCATTGGAGACAATCTCTTCTTCTTGGGATTCGGGGGTGGAGTCGGTGTCCAAGGTGGTGTCTGAGGTGTTTTCTTCCTCGTCTGGTCCCCGTAAGAGGGGTTGATTTGGGGATTTGGGGTTTGCTGCAACTGGTTCTTCCTCGTCAGTGACGTTCTCGACGTGAGTTTGCCTTGCTCTTACTATCGATATGGCCGCCAGGTTGCTTGAGTAGCCGAAAGACATGGTCATCGCCTTCCAGTCAATGTCGGGGTTTGCTTCGCGGAGCCAGGGTAATCCCAAGATGATTGGTACAGCAGGGTGCACCTGCATAAGATATAGACAAGCGGGAAAGGCCATACCATTATCCAGGGTGATCGTGCTTTGATGGCAGTGTGTGACGTTCCCCAATGTTGAGGGAGTTCTGTCAAAGAGGTGTAGCCTGATAGGTTCTTCCATCACAGTCCCCTCCAGCCCAATTGAAGTGCTGGCAAACACACCTCCTGCCCTGCTATTGACCAGAGTGGGCAGTTTTTGTTGCATGTCACCAATCTGTACATCAATAACAAATGATTTCAATGACTTCGACACCAGTCCTCCTCGCCCCACCGAGATTTGCGGGGGTGTGGTGATTGAGGTCTGATTTTCAACTTTCAGGGCTCGTGAAGGGATCCTGAAGGATATCTTGTCCTCTTCCGTGCCTTCGCGATCAAAGTTCATGGTCAAGTGGTGCCAGTCGATGCTTGGATTTGTGTCCCTCAACCAGGGCAGCCCAAGAACAATACTGGCAGAGTTGTGTAATTGTGTTACAAGCATGCATAGATCTTGCATGATCCTGTTTTCAAAGGTGATGGGTATTATGGTGTAATGGGAGATTTCACCTGCGGAGGTGGGTTCCCCATCGAATAGGCAAAGTTTTATTGAGAATGGTAGTGGAATGAGGGGTCTTCGCAGGTTTCTAACCCACTCCTCATCCACAAAGTTGTCCATGGCCCCACTGTCGATTAGGGCAGGGCTGGGTGCAGAAATGGGATTTTCCACTATAGTCGGGGTTACGTTTAGTAGAAAGGATTGCGAGGAATGTGAGGAGAGCGAAGCAGTTTGGGTGTCTGGGATGAATAAGGCCGTTGTGCGTAGAGAAGTTACCAGGGGTGTGAAGACATTGTTGTTATAATCGCGATTCAGGTAGTCTTCGGGGTTCACTGAATTGCTGGGGGGTTTTCCTCGTGTTGGAATTCAAACATGTCCCCATCAATCATGTAGACCGCTCTCCCCAGGGTGTCTCTAGTTGGGCAGTTTTGTACGAAGTGTCCCATTTTCCCGCAGAGCAGGCAGGAACCCTCTCTCCGTTGTGCCGCTTTGGTTTCCTCGGGAATGGTGATCCAAGGTCGTCCTCCACCCCTATCATTGGCATTTAGGTTTTCCTCCTCGTAGAAACCGGGGTTCAGGACTCCCAGTCCCTCTTCCTGGTGCTCATGGTCGCAGTTCCCCTCACAGACATGTTCAACTTCTGCTTCTACTGCATTGAGGTGTCAAGGTTGGAAATTGCGTTGATCGCCCCCCGCCGCGTTGGGAGTGTTCTGGTAGTTTCAGTGGTTGTTATTCATCGGATTGGTTGTGCCCTGGGTTGTGGCCCCCATATTTGCAGACTGATTATTGCTCTGCCCAGCCATGTATGCTACATCATGGCATCAAATGATGGAAGTTGCCCATCAAGCTGATATCATCAGAACTGGAAACTGCCTATGAGCCAAATTTGGGTGCTTGGTAATCCAGAAAAGCCTGTGGGGTTCAAAATTATCACAATACCATCAATTCACAAAAAGCAGAGCTCTACAAAATTGATGGGTGGTAATGGACCCTGACAGTGGACTGTCCCAGTATATATTAATAGACCTCTATCTCTATATATATCCACTCCAAAAATAGCTGAGAGGACAGAATGTCGTTTCCCTGGCTTTGGCACAAATGATGGGTGATAGTGGACCCTCATACTGTTTCCTAATATATTTTCGAGGAAATTCCATATGTTTCCCCATCAAAAAAGTTCTGGGAAAGGGTGGATGCATCACAAGGCTTATGGATGATGTTCGAGCGCCACATATGGTCTCAGTACTCGATTATGCTATTCTGGCATCAATCCATCATATAATTAAATACAATAATGCTGTAATAGATTATACTTGATAAATGCACCTCAAGATCAACATAGAACTTGTTGTGCAACGTTCGAAACACCTCTTGAATGTTGTTGACAACAACGAGGAAGCGTGTGAACAACTTCGGGAAATGCCGAACTTTGGTTTAATGCCCTTTTTGGACGTCAAACTCTACCTCCCACCGCCATCGTCAACCTCGCCGCTCATGCTGTGCTTCGTCTGGGCCCTCTAAACCTTACGAGATAAGTATAGCACTATATACCTTTCATTTTAACATGTAAAACCGTGCTAATACATCTCTTTATCTGTGTTACAGGTTCTTATTTTATTTCAGACAAATTTATACACTAGACACCCGTCTCACCCCCTCATCTGCCTTTTATGCTGTGCAAGTTGGTCTTGGAGGTGGGACGATGCTGAGGGAAGATCAGGAGACCCAACTTGCAGGATACCTGCATGGTATGTGGCCACGATCGTGTAATCCATCCCCACCTAACCACACCCAAACCATCCACAGGACCACAGCTGTCACCACCAGCGGCACAGCCTCTTGATCCCCCATGCATCAGCATTGGTCATGTCGCCCACCCTACAACAATGACACCCTGTGAGACAACCTGACACTATGCTGAATGGCATCGCCTCCCCGTCCTGAAGTATTGAGCCTGGAACTTCTCGGGCATGGACTTTGGCCTGTTGCCTTGCCTTGCACATTCCTTACACTAGCTGCACACCTGACCAATGTTATGCCCACTGCACTAGGCTATCTGCCATGTCACCGCTGCTGTGTGTACGATGCCCTATTAGGGCTCAACATGTGGCTGGGGTTGATGTTGGTGTCAAGGGTGAGTAGGCTGTCCTTGTAGTGCTCGTGCTTGTGACCGCTGTTATGCAGCTGGTATCAACACGAGTGCTTCATTTGCAACATGCCGGAACCCTGAAGGCCTGATGTGCATGCTGGACCAACCCTGACCACACATGCCATTCCCTGGCATTATACAGGTCCTCGAACCATACCACGGGTGCCCATATGACGACCTGTTGCCTGCGACATCGCTCGCCCACCCACACCATCACTCACTTGCCCACCCTTCAAGCCTGGGAGCCCAGCTGTCTGAGTAGCACATGTTTTCACAACTGCTGTTCCACAGTTGGTATTGGTGGTGGAACAGTTGGTATCGATGTTGGTGCTTTGTTATCGATGCATCATCTCACACCCCCAGTATTACCCATTCCATTGCCCACCCACGCCATCACTCGCTCGCCCACCCTTTGAGCCTGAAAGCCAGGCTGCCCCACACCATCACCCCTTCCATCACATACCCATGCCATCACTCGCTTGCCTAGCCTTTGAGCCCCAGTCCTGCCCACATCCTTGAAGATTTGGAAACTACCCTCAGATGGGGCTCACCCTGAGTTGCTACATTGCAGCCTGTACGGCCCTACTCATGGAGTGCTTTCTGTATAGTACGCCGTCCATTATAACAGCTTCGGGGATAATTTCAGGGGGTGTGGGGAGTCAGACAGGCAGCACCACAGTGTAGACATATACATATACATTCTCTGTATGTAGCTTGTATAAATGTGACAATGTTCAATGTACACGTTCACTCAATATAAAACTGTTGATAGAAGTCAGAATAACTGATTTTTCGCCATAAGATCAAGTGTTGGAAGAAACAGTCTTGAGAGTGCAACAAAGTATAGTGAACGGGCACTCAGAACAATGCCAAAACACGGCATGTTATACAACTCTATATGAACTCACTCAAATCTCCATATTCAAGTTTGTGAGGGTCAATAGACTCATATATTACATTCTTGTGTAGTCTGATTGTAGATAGACTCTTTTGCTTGAGCTCACAAACGTTGACGACGACAAAAAGTGTGGTGGTTTTGGGATTCCTGCCTTATATGGTGAATTACCATTTCTGGATACATATCGAGATTTCAAGCTTACTTTGCCAATAATCCTCAGAGCAGCAAGATTCAAGTTGGATTGTGAGTGCTGTGTGTACTATAGCATGATACACAGTTAATGATTGTTGATTTGTTACCTGATAGCTCTCCAGACTGCCTTTGACAACGACAAACATACGTGAGAACTCATCCGGCAAATACTGACATCTTCGCGTCATCATCTCATTTTGACAGTTCAACTTGTCGTTCTCCACTATTGTTGCCCTCACACCACATGCTACTCTCTTCCAACAGCTTACAAACTCTACAAGGTATGTTTTGTAATGTTATACTTTGTTCTTACACTATAAAAACTCACTAATGCCATTTTTTTGCATGTTCAACAGGCTTTTCTTTTATACCTCTCAGCCCTTGAATATTGCGCCAGCGCCTCCTCCACACAACATGTGATGTGAGACTGTACACATAGAAGGACACACTATGAGAAGGGAAGGCCAGGGGATTTAATCAGCGGGATGCCTGCAAGGTACGAGGCTCGTATACTCGAGCGCTTGCCTAGCTGACCCTCCCCTTTACTTCCCTCTGCCAACAGCTTGCCCCCCCCCGGCTCCCTCCTCACTCTACATACAATCCATGCTGCCAAACTTGCCCTGCAGAATGCCACACCTTACCCTGTTGGCGTGCACCTCGACCCCTTCCTATGCCGGTGCCTGCAGGTGGTGTGTGCACCAGGGTACACCTGTGTGCTACCTGTTCCCACCTGTGCCCTCACCCTTTCTTCCTCTTTGAAGACTCGAGCCCTGGGAATTCAGAGGAGGATCAGTAGTGTATGGCCACCACTCCAATGCCACGTCACTCAGCCTGCCTCACAGGTGGCTTCACTGCCCTGTATGCAAGGCTCGATAAATCATGCTGGAGTGGTCCCCTCTCCCCAAAGCCAGCAGTGCCCATGTATGAAGCCGCTGTAATGCAGCTGGTAACGGTGCGGGCGCTTCAAGCAAACAGGGGAGCAGAGGAGTAAGGCATAGCACAAGTCTACTCATGAGTCGACTCGGATCCTTGCTCATGAGTATTGCAAAACCAAAAGTCATACTCGGATCTGTGGGTATTATACTCATGAGTATCTAATAAAATATATACAAGATATTGCAACCAATACATGAGATTCATTTGTTTAATGTTCAAATG
>JABCKT010006551.1:0-53752 GCA_018858115.1 Tephrocybe rancida
GGGACATTGATGAGAACAGTGGGTTGAGTGATGCAATCACTGATGGCATCTCTCGCGTGAACAGAATTCGGGACAGAAGTGGAAAAAAATGGCAGTACTGACGGTAGAAAAGAACGAGTCTTTGTAAACATTGCTAAACAAAGGACTCGTAACTCTTCCCCAAGGGTTATTCTCTCTCTGAAAGCAAATCAATCGCCTTGTCAGTATTCTTTCTTCCTGTACGTTCCAACGATTGAATCATTGCACCCTGATAGTATCAGTTTGACCAGTATGCGCAGTAACGAGGTGAACCAAACGCATCATCGGACGATGGACCGCCGCAACTCGACACACCTGCCCACATAAAGTGCCATTGTGCCTCGTTGGTGAGGCGCTGGCTTTAATATTTATTTATTTCGCTACGTCCCAGCCACACAATGGTTTAACGATATCCACGTCAAATAATATAATCCGTCAAAATGTCTTTTGCTCGGTACTGTCGGAACATGCATATATTTTGTACAAACAATGTACAAATATGATGGAAGCCGCAGCGCTTCAAAAATTCAATCGAGTTAGATGACTACCACGAACATCCCACTGCCGAGAAGTCCACGAGGAACACGACCGATGGATGACCGTGGAGACAAAATATGTGTGGTGGCCTGAAGCTGGAACTGGTCCACCGTCCTCTCGAGCTCTTGATAGTCCAAAGCCGTGATATCATCTGTACTGCATGAGTAGAGCTTCCGAGTGTATATGAAACTGCACTTACCGATGGCGGTTCATTGGACTGGCGTCCTCGAAGTTGAGAGTTCGCAAAGAATGGCTGACCTGCGACGCTCATCTGAGAAGGAGCTAATGGAGAAAGATCCACTTCGAGTAACCTTCATTGAATCTCGAATCCCCTGCGTGAAACAAGCTACGCACCACAAATAGAAGAAACTGCCCTCGAGGTTGTGGCGGCTCCGACATAGCAGTGATCACGGACAATGAGAGTAAGAGCTAGAATGCACCATTTTAGACGGGTAATCGTAGCTAAAGGAAGAAGGGGTGATGAACCTCAAGATAAATCATGATAGCACATACTAATTGACGAGTCTGACACCCGTTCCCGTATTCCGTCGACATGCGGCCACATCGCCATAGAGCCAATCGCCTACGTAATGAAGAGAACCACAACTCATTTTTAAAGGCTGGTGAAACTGGGAACATAGATGGCACTGTGGCACTGGGTCGGCGACGCCCGACAAAATTCGAGTGAGGGTGGGTGCTGACAACCTGTGCAGCCACACGAGGTCGTAAATTTAGATAGTTGATACTCGCTTTTGGGATTAAGGAAATGGAAGTATTACAGGTGCAAGGATGGGCACTGTACGGACCCTTTTGTCGCCATCAATATCCTCGCAGGATCGTCCCAATCGAATGCCTGAGTGTCTCGCGTTTCCCCCCCCCCGCCGACGGCAACCTGGTACCAAGATTTCGAGCGCTGGGATAGGTACCTTCGACACTGAAATAGTGCGAATGGCGTCAAGTAGAGTCCCCATGATCTGAGCGTGTCATTAAAAATAGTGGTGGACGAGGAATGAATGGTACTTACACTACCGGGAACCTGCAGGATGGTTGTCACCAGGTGGCTTCGTGTATAGGAAAAATACAACAACCCTAAAATGATGCGTAAGCTTAGACTCGTTACCATTCCCTCCATGAGGAGCCATTGAGGATTCTCCTAGTAAAATGAATACCCCCGAATACACCCCGTTTTCCTTCGCTCCATGCACCATCATGTGTCGTGGGATTTGCGCGGGGATTCCTTCAAATTGTCATCTTTGGAGCTACATTTTGTTTTGCTGGGGTAATACCCCATACTCGTGGTTTGTATATATCTAGATAGCGCGGCACTTGGACAGGCTAGACAAGGTCCAACGTTTCGACCTCATGACAGCCATTCAGAGTGCAGATAGCTTTCTCATGACCCTTCCAGCCACATAGAAGATACATGTGAGGATTACGACCATGATGATGAGACGTTAACAACAACATCCTCTCTTCTGGCAAGGCTTTATGAAACTGGCGGTTTGACTTACTCTGGTCAATCTGGAGTCCATTATTTTCAAACGGCAGCTGCATTATCTGATGTTACATCTCCCAAGTCAGGGATGCTTAAACCATGCCACACTGGGGTGTCCTCTCCCAATGTCGCCTTCCATCTCACTCGAGACCCAAATTTCAAACGGATGAAGATTGAGGATGTCATGACCAAGTACAATTTACCTGACCTTTGGGGGGCACTATATGACTATTTAGAATTGATCAAGACATCATCCTGGGTCTGCTCTATTGGCGGAAAGCGCATTGGTAACAAAGACAGTTATCTTCCTATCACACACCTCAATGTCTGGACCCATGTTCGCCTTCAACAAAAAGCCTATCACTACCCTTATGAAGTACTGGTACCTCAGACTCTCAATGCTCAGCCTCCATCAGATTCATGGCCTTTGGGGTATTATGATGCTGCTCTGGCCAACACCGACCAGTCCAAAGACTGGCCCTCAAGTGGGATACATGGTGCATTACACAGTTTTATTCCAAGACCATAATATTTATTGTAGCTTCAAAGGACATACAGTGGTCCAAATACGACTCATCTTTCATATATTGGATCAACAGGAACCCAAATTCCTAATGTACTCGCAGCGCCTGGACATTGTTCCACAGTCAAACCCCAAAATTACTGGCTCCTCCATTAAGGGATACTATCCAGAATCTGCAACCATGCTGTATGTTGTGAAACATGCCAGGCGTACAAACAAAATTGCCATTGGTGATGTGGTACCTCTTGATCAACTGCGTACAATGATAGATCTCATACCTCGTTTGGGTAAAGAAGCAGATACAAGGTTATCCAAGACCAATAGCATGGAGCATTCAGAAGAATTCTGGGTCAATAAGTACTTTACCAAGGAGTTATTTTACGCCCTAGAAATGGCTGACTGGTAGTAGTATCCTAGTGTTACAACAAGATACACAATAAGATAGCTCTTGTTGGCCTTCACAGAGAGAATAAACTTCAATACGGGCACAGAATTATAGACAGGCTACAAGGTCTCCAAATCTGATATACAGCGCTATTAGCAAGCCCAAATTGATATATAGGACTACGAAGAAGTGGCTCAAGGCTACCTACAGCTATAGAGCAATTGCATAGAGTTATGGGACACTATAGAGCAATTGCGTAGAACTATGGGGCACTATAGAGCAATTGCATAGAGCTATGGGGTGCTATAAAGCAGTTGGTGCTGTCTATACAGCGCTATGCTCCGCTATGGCTTGCTATAGGCTAGGCTGGTTGCTATGGCAGGCTATGACATTAAAGGCAAATGCTATGATCCGCTATAGCCAAAACTCCGACTTTACTGATGAATACGCTTGAATACTGTCCAAATCGCCATCGCCTAATCCCGCCATGCTCTTCTAGATCTCGTGTCACACAATTTATCCATCTGAACCCTCTGTTCTTTCCTGCATGTTCAACTGCAGTTCCTTCTCCGTGCGATCTTATACTCGTATGGATTTTCTGGTTCAAGTTCCTCCCTGTACTCCTTGCGCGTCTTCAGTCAACTTCTGAGGGTCACGCTATACCCCGTGGACATGGATGGCGCTGCCTCGATATCGATCTAGGCACTGGGATCCGTACTTGGTATAATGTCGATGTCTTGCACGAATGTGGACATACGGTGTGGGGTTTGATCCCTGCCTGTCCCAACTTCGAAGCCCTGGTGATGCGAGTGAGGAACCTGGCGAAGCTGACCGAGAGAAGCTGGGTCCCTCACGACATACCTAGTTGCGTATGTAGGAGACGGTTACCCCATCTTGTACGTTTGACCTTTATAATGTCATATCACTGGGCTGGACCTAAGCCCGAAACCCATGATACCTTGTTCAAGTGGTTTTCGTACACCATTGCAGGCTGTGTTCATCCGGTAAGGTCAACTCAACATCGGCCGAGTTCTTGATTTCTTTCCAAACGTGACTCACCTTACCTGGGAGGTCGACGGCTGGCAGCTACGACCAGTCGCATTTTTGTTGCCCCATGCAGTCTTAAGACATATTATTATCACTATCTGTATGTCGCGCCCGCCGATGGCACTGGATTCAATACAGGCCATAGAGGATGTGTTTCATGTAGCAAAGGACAACGTGTCCGTGGTTGGGGTGGACATCATATTGGAAGTAACGAGGCTAACAAAGGATGGAGAACTTCAGTGATATCAGTTGGCAGTTAGTGTTTAAAAATTCGTTAGTCCTAATCCAATAAATTGCATCTATGTTTCCAAAAAATTCCAAGAAATCCGTTGGCATAAGCAATGTAATAACAGTGAAAACTAACTCTAGGTACGTATACTCACAATGCTAAGAAATCCTTGAGGAGAGAATTGGGGAGATTGGGGGATGTAAAAGCGGTACTAAAGATATCACAGGCATGGGTAATGTATATAAATAGATGATGCCAGGTAGTGGAATAAGTAGCTAGATGAATGAAATGCATGCCGGTGAGAGTGTGGGTGAGGTAATACAAGACAACACATAACAAGTATTGACGGAAAACAAGATAGACATGGGCATAGAGCGTGAAGATGGCCATGGGGGTATACAAGAGAGATCCACAGGAAACAAGAATGCGGAATGGAGGAGACAACTAGAGGATCCCGGAGTCCTTCAGCGCATTTTGTAGGATCGTTTCCTTGACGGCGGCGAACACAAGCCGGATATTCTGAGTATCCAATGCTTGAGTTAGACTGTCGATGGACGAAATTGTCAGCTTCCGTGTGAGACGGCAGAAAGGGCGGAGGCAAAAAAGAGTAAGTAACACGAGGACAAAGGTATATATAGCATCGAAGGCGAGGGCTCGCAGGGACAAGACAAGGATGCGAAGAAAGAAGTAGAAAAGAAAGAAAGAGACGTACTGGGGATAAACACTCAACCTCGCTCGATTCGCATGCATGAATCTCCACAATACATACTTCGCCGCCTTGTTGATATCCAGGCCTCCCGTATACTCGGGGAAATACCGTTCTAGTGGCACCTGGGCAAACCAACATTAGCATGGGGTCGACAGCGGTAGTGAAGATGATGAGACGAACCTTCGGCAACTTGATCTTGAAGACGTCAATTTTGTTGAGGAAGAGGATGATGGAGGTCCGGAGGAACCAGCAGGAGTTGATGACAGATTCAAAAAGGACAAGGGATTCTGTCATTCGGTTCTGTCACAGGCAAGGAAATTATTAGTGATGAAGATAAGATGATGACGTGACGAGGAAAGGCGAAAGAAAGAGACAGGTGGATGAGAAAGGTAGGTGGTATAAAGGCCATAGAAGAAGGTCGTGGTCCAGAGTCAAGGTGAGAAGAGGGACAAAATTGAAATGAATGACAACGATGACAATGAAAAGAAGGTAGGAAGGAGAAAGGCGACGAAAGAAGCCGAAGACAAAACCAAGCCAATGTGAAGAAGGTCAAAGATAAATGAGGTCAAACGACTGAACGGCAGGTAAGTTGTATGAAGGCCATGACACGAACAGAAGCTCGTGGTGAAGAGAATACAATGAACAAAAAGCCGAAGGCGACAACGAATAGAAGATATGATGGAGAACCCGGACGAGAGAAGCCGAAGGCAAAAGAAAGTCGCATCGAAGGGAGTCGAACCACCGAAAAATTGAAAAGGTCCTGAAACAAAAATCCAAGCCTAAAAACCTCACCTGCGTCTTCTCCTCCAGCAACACCTGGTCATACTCGCTCAGCGCCGTGCAGAATATAATGCTCGTCACGCTCTCGAAGCAGTGTATCCACTTCTTCCGTTCCGAGTGCTGACCGCCTACATCGAACATGTGTATTCTGCGGGAGTAGGGAGGGTCAGCGTTGTTCACAGAAGGGGAGACAGAAAGCGAGAAAGAGGGAAGTGGGAGGTCGTGGGGGGCGGCAAGAAAGGAGGATGAGGGAGAACAAACAAAGCGGGGACGGGGAAACAGCGAGGATAGAAATGAAGGCAGGGAGGGAAGTCGACGGTAGGAGGGTAAGGTCAAAAGATAAAATGAAGCTGGGTAAAGGGTGGAGATAAAGAAAATTGCGGGAGGTTGTGGAGCACTAGCGAAGAATAAACGGCGAGTAAGAAGAGACAGAGCAGTGAGGAAGCGACGAGGTGGCAAACGAGGGTGGGATGGTAACGGTGGAGCACAGAAGGGGAGGAGGGATGCAATAGTCGTAGTTGGAATATGAATGAACATGGGCAAGAGTAAAAGCAGAGGGGTATAGTCAAGAGTGGTGGGATATAAATGACGAAAGCTTGAGAAGGGAGAAGTAGGGAAGGTGGGGAAAATAAAAATAGGAAAGAATATCAGAAGTCGAACTGGCGGAACGAGGAGTAAATGGATACGGGGGGAGTAACAAAATGAATCACAGAAGGGGAGGAGATGAATACTCACGACAATGTGTCCATAAGAAAACGCTCCTCTGATATCCCGAATGTCTTCTTTCGTGCTCGAAGCATGTCGGTCTCGTTGGGGATGTACCCCGGTGTCCCGATCCTCAGAATCTCGGTGAAGAAACTGTCCATCTTCAGGTCAGCATCAAAATGACCGAGAAGAAGAGAAAGACGTACTAGCCCGCACTATCCATGAGGTAAAACTCACTCGAACGTTCGTCCATAATCTTGTGGAACATCAAGTCTTTCCACACAAGATGTATCGCCTCTGCAATGGCAGGGTCAAACCACCCCTCCTTCACCTCGTCCTCATCCTCGTCCTTCCCCTTCCCCTTCACATCCACATCCACATCATCCTCCAAAAACTCATCATCCTCATCCTCATCGCCCTCAATGCCCCTCTTCAATCTACTCCTGCTCCCCTTCCTCGCCTGGCCCAAAGTCGAAGGGAGGTGGCTTGTCAAGCTCGCCTTGATACCGGGCATGCGGTACGCGAGGATCTTGTCTGCGAGCACAGCGTTCTCCGAGAATGCACAGTCCATACGGAGCTTCCGCATGTAGACGAGCACGCCGTGAACTGAGTCCAATACATTTTTGTAGACCACTGAATGGTAAGCTTCGAGCTCAGCCTGGGAGAAGCCCGACTGGTGGATGATCTTCATTTGTTTCACAATCGTTGATTTTCCGGATTCTCCGGAACCTAGTGAGTCGTAAGAGGATTAGCACTAGAGCTCATAGAAGGACTTCGGCAGGAAGAAAGGTTTGGAAAGTGGGCAGGTGGGGAAATGCGGTGACGAAACGAACCCAAGAGTAGGATCTTGCATTCCTTCTTATATTTCTTCCCATCCTCCTCTATTTGCCTGTCGATAGCATCCGACCTCGCCTTCTCCTCCCGATCAACAGTGGATATACATGCACCCATATCTCAGCTTAGCTATCTTCGTTGCCCGTTGTCGTCTTCGTCGTCACTTCCCTAAGGTTGAGGTTCAGTACACGCCCAATGGTGTGAGTCCGTTCGCAGCACCGCAGCGGCAGTGGTCGTCGTCATGAAAATAATCAAGATGAAGGTTATAAAGAGCCCAAGCGCATCCGCATGACTTGCTCAACTGACGGAGAACAGAGTTTTAGTCTTACATGTACGTGTACATTCAATTGAGATAATTCACCAGACCCTGTGGGTGATCAATCAAACCCTGTAATACAGGAGAGGGGCAATCTATCAACAGCTCTAATTACAGGGCTGTTGATACATCACTTATTATAGTCAAACGAGCGGTGTCGACAGTAGGGCACACATTTGGGTGTCTGCTCGTCGTCGAGGTCAAAGTCGAATGTAAAGATCATAACAAAAGCAGAATGAATAGAAGTCCAGATATTGATCAGATGCAAGATAATGAAGTCAGAACTCAATTCAAACTTAGTGATCTATACACTGAGTTGAATTCGCGACGAAATAGTACAGAACACAGAGTTTAGATAAGCTAATGAGAATAAAGGAGACTTAAATGTAAATGGTAATTCTAAATAAGTTTTAGGAGAGAAATGACTCTGTGATATATTTAAGGGGAAGTGAGGTCATAAATGACGAGAATGTACGGATATGATGACTAGGAGAGTGGGTCAGAATTGCTATAGAATCAGATGTATCGAACGGTGTGGGTCAACGGGTCGGATGTTCGGAACGGTGCGGAAACCGGAATGGACTTATGCGCGAGAGACGTCACCGTCTTCAAACCCGATCACCGCACGCATCACTCAAATTACCAAGAAAACGCGACACGTCACAACGGTGCAAGTGGCGTGACAGACTTTCCATCATTTCTTCTGCTCTTCGGAGTCTCCACCACGATGATGACGGTCACGTCCGTCCCCCCTCTGAGCACGACATAACCTGCGCCCCAACAAAATGTGCCCGTCTCTCTTTCTCTCTCTCGTCTTCTTCACCCACAGCCAATCCCTGCCGACGACCCCGGCCCAGGACCCTGCCTCTTATGCCCCAGCTACCGAACGAACCTAAGACCAAAGAAATCAAGCAAGGCATCCCACCGACGCTGCGCGCGCACCTGCTCATGCTCGGTGTCTGCTTCCACACATATGCCAGCAATGCAGCAGTGGTGGGGACGGGGCTGGGCGTGCTACATGCGCTCATGGATACAGGTGTTTTGGATCCGACGAACAAGAATAAGGATAGATGGGTGGGTGGGAGGAGGAGGTCGTTGATGTGGTTTTTTCTTTCTATTTTCTATTTATTATTTTCTTTTTCTTTTCCTTTATTCTTTTATTTTCTATCACATCTCTCTCGAAACGTCATATCTATCCTTATTCAGATTCTCTCGGCCACGTTCATTGTTTTCGCTATATATTCTCCTTTTCATTCTTCGCGTCCCCCTCTAATCTCTCTCACCCTCTCGTCACCTTCGCCCCAGCACCTTGGACTCACCCCTCCCTTTACGTTTCTTCGTTCTCCCCATCCTGTCTCCCCTTTGAGCCTCGTATCTCGATTTTACCATAGTAACTGTTCATTTCCGTCTTACTTCTCATCTCTTCTCATATCCAAACGACATATGAATATCATATCCATCATATACAGATCTCATTCCAAACTCAGCATCCCTCCATATCCGAACAACGCCCCCACACATTATCCACGCGCTAGGATTTCCCCTCCGCGCTGCCGCCAAACGCGATGCTGTGGGGAGAGGGGGTGTTTGTTAGGGCAGGGCTCGAGCTTGCGCTTTTGGCCAATGTGGGGAAGGGGCGAGGTGCGTATATCGTTATGTGGTGTGCAGTGTTTTCGTACTCACGTCGGTATTGGTGTAGGAAAGGACGATGATGCGCTCGCTAGAATTAAGGCGGATCTCTACTGCGAACTCATCTCGGTAAGCACCCCATTTCCCACCCCCACACTATATATTCATCTAATCCTCGCCCTTTCTCACCCACAGATAGAAACCCAACGCTCCTCATTCCCCCCCTCCCTCAGCACCCTCCACACCCTTATATCCCTCTTGGGCTCCTGCACGCCCTCGCTATGGGAAAGCTATGC
Source organism: Tephrocybe rancida (assembly GCA_018858115.1). Lineage (NCBI taxonomy): Eukaryota > Fungi > Basidiomycota > Agaricomycetes > Agaricales > Lyophyllaceae > Tephrocybe > Tephrocybe rancida. The sequence goes on from JABCKT010006551.1 coordinate 9,504, forward strand.
CGTGCGCGTGACCCTACTATGGGCGCAGGCTCGCGTATGCTAGGGGTGATATTGACGGGGCCAGAGGGGGTATGATGTTGCTGCGTTCCTCGGCAGGCGGGGGAAGAAGGGAGTGGGTGAGTGGGTGGGGTATGCTCATAGGGCTGGGGGGGGTGAGCATTGGGGTGCTGCGCTGTGAGGGGGCCTCGGGGTCGGGGTCGGGGTCGGGGGCATTGGGAGAGAGGGAAAGGGAAAGGGAGTGGGAGTGGGAAAACCTAAAGAAGGACGTCGAAGGGCTACCTCCTTTATGTGCTGGCCCAGGCTGCAGCCCTCGGTGGTCACCTTGTTCCGCCTTCAGCGCCAAGTAGCAAACAACACTCACAGTACCCCTATGCTCAACTCTGCTGCGATAATGACACAGAGCTAGCATTTCATCCTGCGGTGTGTAGTTAGCCTGCATATACAACATTATCACTTATGTCATCAAGTCTTCACTTGTATGGTCGGCGTGCGACAAGAAAGAGAAGTTATGATCAAGTGCGTCAAATTCTCAATCGCACGGCTGTTTCAGGTTCACTGAGGGTACAAGAGTCATTTCGGTCAGCAACCCAACAAAAGAGCTGAAGGCGCTGCGTCTTCTATGCTCTGAAAGGCTCCGCGCGCATCCTCATAATCCTACAATCCCGGTGTTGGACTTTCTGCAGTTTAACCAACAAACATTTGTTGTGATGCCCAGGTAGCGTCTATTCTTCCTTCCTTGCATATCTACCTGCAATAACTTTACAAACAGTGACAGATGGGAAGAAGCCGCTCGCGCTGATTTTGCAGAGGTCGACCAACCGGTTCGATACGGAAGAAGCTTCTTACAAGTGAGCGTTTACTGTCTTGATCTACATCGGCGATCCAACGTAAACCATAGAGGTTGGCTCTCCTTCACAACAATAACATTGTGCACGGTGATATTCTCCTGCAAAATATGGTGGTGGACGTCATCGTTCCCTCTCAAACATCTCAGTACTTGGCAGGAGTTCGTGGCATTGAAAGACAATACGCCATTATTGATTTTCAAATGTCGACCATCCTTTCAGAAGTTCGTACATCGGCACAAGAGAAACAACTTCAAGATGCAACCTTTAGAGATCGTCAAACGCAGCAATGGCTCTTCGTCGTTCAGCGCGGGCTGCTTCCGTGAAACCTCTCTCTCTACTTGCTGTGGCTTTTCTCAATGTACTTGCCTTGCCTCAGCAATGGAGAGAAACCTTTGTGTGCGCATCAACCTAAATGAATATCAGATAGAGAAGCTAATCTGTATTGCAGTACATGCAAGAACTAGCTCCCGAGCTCGCCGCCCTCCTTGACGTAATGAAGGATAGCGCTAATCCCCGCCAACCCAGCACTGGTGCTGCTCTAGATTGGTACGAAAATATATGTAAAACATTAAGTCCAGAACAACTCTAGACAACAATTCCTACAACCCATTTTGTTCAAGGTATGTTTGGAATCATATCAACGTTTTACACATTCGTTAACTAACGGACAGGCCAAATTATGTACCGTCAGAGTGATCCAATCTACGTTAGTCACAAATGAATATACCTTGCTTTCACGGGACCTTCGCATCCAAGAATAGATATGTTCTGGGCAAATAGTGTATACATTCTTGCCACAATAATGCGCAGCAAATCGGAGACTAACATCAAGTGAGCCGACACGTACAGGACAGGATAAGTCCACAAGCGGTGGCGCGGGGTGGCGCAAGGTGCGAGTAAAAACAAAATAGTGCATTTGGTATCTGAGGCAGAGCATTACAGAACATCCGAAATATATACACATTGTACATTGTAATCGATCTGGACAAACTCGGCGAATCACCTCCATACCTAGTAAAATGAATACACCTGAATACACCCCATTTTCCTTCACTCCATGCACCATGTGACGTGGGATTCCTTTCAGAATGTCTCCCTCGAGATCTACATTTTTATTTTGCCGGGGTGATACCTTATACTTGCAGTTTTTATATAACTAGGGTAAATTCCGCTGACCATACCCTTCAGCGCCAACTTTCAGTCACAGCCTTGGGGCACAAAGACCGTCACTGATTGCATTATAGGCTCGTAACCTTCGGGGTCAACAATCCTGCGTGCCAGAGCATCTAATCATCCATTATTTATTAATCACACGCGTGATGGCAATGTTGGACCTTGGTACGGATCCAAAACCATTGGATTGACCTGCTTAACAATGAACTTCAATTAACCTTCTCATTGTCGATCACCTCCAACACATTCAATACTTATAACCTTTGTCCATTTGAATCGACCTGCCTATTAATGAATGAAAGAGTTCGGATATCGACTCTACCTACCACTGGAGGAGGAGTGTGTTATATCGGTGCAAATCTGAAGATCATGCATCAATGAGTGCTTCTGTTGCTGATCAGATTAGTATTGGGGTTGATGCCGACCAGGTGGGTGGCAAGCAAGCAAAATCGGCGCTGCCAAATTCCCCGTGAGTGCGCATCAAAATCTTACTTGATTAGGAATACATAGATGAAACCTGTGCTTACATTCATGGAATCAGTTGCATGGAGCTCTCTCAAATCTTCAGCCCATATTTCGTGACAGGTATCATAGAAATGTCGACCCGAACCAGTTACACCTGTCAAGTGTTGAAGCGAAGCCGAGATTGCGCGTTACATAAATCTTCTACGTGAATTTACGAAATACTGAGTCTGGTAGCGTCGGCAACGCCACTCGTGCGCATGTATCAATGTTTGAGAGATGTGCCCACAATTTTATAAGTAATGGCTCGGGTGTCAAAGGGAATACATTAACTTGCATTGTTTTTTGAGTTAATAAGTAACAAAACATGACAGCGATCCGAATGAATGAATGAATGATAGTAGGAATGATATGTATGTAGCAATGAACGAGAAAGTCGAAAGCAGTACAGGTGAACAACTCCAGCAGCCCATGCGAAGGTAAAAATAAAATGTTGTGTAAATAATATAGATAGTAATAAACATGACGGGATCGGAGGCATTGAGGAGGTTCTCCAAATCCATTGCTTTATTAGGCCTTGTCTTGTATGTGCTCGGTAGCATGTCCAGCGCTGCATAAGTATGGATGTGCAGTGCGTTCTGAAAGAAGGAACGGGGCAGTGAGTATGAGTGGGGAGTAAACACCGAGCATCGAACACTCGTACCTCCATGCTGTATTTCCCCTAGACAAAATCGATGTCAGCTGCACTCGAATGGATATTCAACAGGGATAACTTGCCTTCCGACCAGACAGCCCAACTTCTAGTGGTTTTTCTACACCAAAAACCCATCATTAGTCCTCTAGAAAGCCAGGTGTCAAGCTCAGTCCGCATACCAGACAACACCAACTCAAACTCTGCCCTCGCGCTCACCACATCGCCCTGACACGCAAGCAGCCGACCAAGCTCATAATCTGCATTACCATGGCAATCAACATTCGTACAAACGTAGAAAGTTGGGCGACGTACGAGCATGATAAATAACATGATGGTCCAACTCAATCCTAGATCCATACTCAAACGCAGCGCGGAACGCCTCCTCCGCGCCCGCCTCCGCCTCGGTGCAGGGTATATCCACGACCTCCTCCAGGTCCAGCATGGCGTCAGGATCCTATCGAGAAGTTTGGCGTCAGGCTCCGGCGACTTCGAAGAAAGAAGAGAAGGGACACGTACGGGGTAAGCAATAAAGCGCAGACACACGCCCTCCAAGAACCGCGCAAGGCACAGATCGTCCCATACTCCCCCACACCACCATCATACGTGCCCGGGCTCTTCCCCTTTCTCGTATTGCTTTTCTCGGAAGCCCTGGAGAGCGCTGACATGAACGACTTCGTACTCTTTGTCAATACTGGTTCCACTGACGATGTATGCTCCGAAACGAGCCCAGTGCCGTCGCCGTACTGCGATAGCTGGGCCAGGGTGGTGCGCAAGGGGGGTAGCATCTTGCGTGTGGCGACAGTGCGGGGCGCGTGTGCGACGGCTTGAAAGATGTACGCGACCTCCAGCACGGGGAAGAGGCGGTTTTTCTCGGTTGGGAATTTGCGGGGTTTGCGGGCGACATATTTCTGGGGGCGGCGCAACCAGTAACGGAGGATAGGATAGGAAGGGGAGAGGGGGCGCACTTGGGGCGGGATGCTCTTCCCAGAGACTTTTTGACGCGCATGGGGCACGCACACCATGAGCCTCTGTGCCTCATTCATCCGGTCCTCTTTCTTCTTCTTTCCTTCTGGAGTGTCCGTATCCATATCCCAGTCTTCGAGGAGACACGCCGCGAGGTCATACGAGTATATCGACTTGGACCACTTTTTATTTCGAGTCAACGAGTAGGAGGAACAAAAGGAAAAGGAAAGACATACACCCGCCAGCACGCGGCGCTCCCACTGGCCCTCCTTCCCCTGCACCTACAAGCCCTCCTCGACCTCCCACAGCGCCAACCGCGCGATTGCGACCTCCCAGAAGGATATATGGTTGAGATTGCGATACTTGATCTGCGAGGTCATCACGCGGGTGTAATAGTCGATCGCTGGCCTCGGCTAGGAGCGGTGCAGCGTGGGTCTCGCAGTGCTGAAGAAGAAGAACACGCCTGCATGGAAGAAGTACTTTAGTCTGGATCATGCAATAGAAGGTAAAGAAACATACCGCTCCCTGGGATGAGGCTCAGGATGATATTGCACATTCCCGTACTTAGATACATGCCTGAGCAGAAGTGTGGGTCGATGGAGGGGTCCTTGAGTTTGCGTACCAGCTTGGGGGGTGCGGCTTTGGGGGTAGTTGGTGTTTTGAAGTTTCGGGGTCCTGGGAGGGTGGGGCAGAGCTGGAGGGTGTGGAGGCGTAGAGGGAGATAGCTGAGGATGAGGCAGATGTTGAGGGTGTTGTGGCGGATGAGGTTGTCGCCAGATGCGAGGGAGGCTGCGTAGGCTTCATCTGTTTCGTCCAGGTAAGCACCGAGGTGAAGGTAGACGCCGATTGTGGTAAGTATGTTGACTCTGAATAAATAGAGTTAATTACATAACGAAGGAAATGGGTGAACGGGGGTACTCACCAGAATAGATGAACGCATGGAATATCTCTGCCCATAATGACTCACGAACGGACACTTCCCGCCTGGGCCAGATGTTTGTTGAACCTACCATAGAGCGAAGATAGAACATTGTGACTTACAGACGCATCTGCATTCATATACATGTCAGGGATGGGCTTGTAAGACACGGAGAGAAGGGGGAGGTGAACTGGGATCGGCAATGCCTACAGCCAAAAGCTTGTTGAGCGCGTCGCTGATTTAGCCCTTAGAAGTATTCGGCCACTATAGACGACTGTAGGACCATAGTTCCCTAAGCCAGCAGCGAGTGCAGCGTAATGAAACAACTATTAGTATGTAGTCGAGGTCACATCATGATAATGTGGCCAACCGACACGTGGAGGAGATCAGATTAGATAACAGCCTCCTATATCTTTTTGTAATTTTAATTATTTATCACGCGCATCATAATATTGTGAGCATCCATTAATATTACCCCTTGAAGTTCGACATCCCACCTACAATTATCTTGTCAGCTGTACACCCCACTACACATTGAACTAGCGACACGCTCCTTCTCCGCATTGGACCGACAATTCACAGGACAAACGGACGTGTTTGAATAACTTCAAGGTATGTATCCATCTATTTCCTACTACATGGGGCCTTTTATGTACAGTACCCAATCAACTGACCTTCTTGGTTCTACAGGCTCAAATTTGACACTTGTTCATCAAGGGCGCGTCGAGTTACCTTCGCGTTTGTGATGAGTTCATTCTCATTGGCGGCAGGCGACTTACATACGACGCTTGTACGGCCTTGTTTGGTGGATGACGATGCACCGTCACCTGCTCAATCTCTCTCGAGTTACGCTGATACGATCCTCTGCAACTTTTCATTTGAATCTCAATCTTACTCCATGCCACGGCGTGCACTATTGCCGATGATGCGGCCTCTGGAGCTCAATATCTGCCAAAGTACGTATATTGTTCTAGTGTCTTTTGTGTGTCTTGAAAGTTCAATCTCGTGTGTAGTAGGGATATGAAGCTTGCTTTGTGGCTAGGTTCTATTGAGGAAGGTGTCCTCCTCTTGCTTTTCAGCATGTCCAAGGTGCTCATTCAGATCACCATGTAGTACATGTCGATGCCATGACCTAGTTCGGCGGAAAACGATGCACTATCCCGGGCTCAACTCCTGTCAAGGTACGTATGTATTCTCTCCGAATATCACAAGATTCACGAAGACAATAGTTTGACGCGTTTGGCAAGTGTGCAGCACATGTGCTACCATTACAACATAGAGACAAGTCAGCCTACTCCACGACACATACCACCAACCCGCTGACAACGTGTCCCGTCAGCAGCATCGACCCTACGGATACGCAGAATTGCGCAAAGCAGGTGCGGCATCGCGGATCACGAAGGAGTGAGTCAAGGGGCACGTATATTTACAGTAGTACACAATACATATGTCTATATGGCATGAGCGTATACGAATTTGCTCGGCGTCAGTAGTAGTCCATGGATGAGCAACGCAGAGGTGTGGGTAGAAAACAACTAACAATCAGTGGGCGGATCGGAACGTCTTGAATTGCTCGGCATGGGACAAATCGGGTGGTTTTTCTCTACATCTTTAACTTCTGCCAACCTATAACTCCTTCGTTGAGCGGCGCATTTAAACCCGCTTATCTCTCTCATTCGAGTCATTACGGTGATATTCATTCTACTGTCCTTGTTTGGGATGCCAGAGGCTTCCCACATTGCGTTACAACACATTTCAAAGTGCAACATATTCAATACTCTGTGAGCAACACTACCCATTATACTTCTGAAGCTTAGCGGACGTTGACAATCCTCAGCTGGCATATCCCGTGCTAACAAATGCCATCATAAGTGGCCCATTTTCTATGGTACGGGTCCAGGAAACTGTGCTCGATCTTCAGACTATATCGGAGGCATTCTAGAATTCATAACTCATAATTAAAATCTACTATCGCTGTGCACTCTTGACTTTCCTTTCAAATAACAGTCGCCGTTTTAGCTTTTGCTGTGTGCCTGCGAAGATCTCGTTCGAATAGTTAGTTATACTGTATACGAGACACTTTGCAAGGAATAACTTAATACCATGTGTACTTCGGAACACAAAAGTGTTGAATACTCGAATAACTTATGCCATCCGTACAATTGGATCCGAACTACTGCACATACTATGCATGCCTATACTATGCATGCCTTGGAATATACGCCTAGACCCGCCCAGACTTCGACGTCCTGACAAGACTGACCTCCACCTCGGAACTCCGGTTATGAGAAGCGTCCAGGGTAGGAGTGACGCTTTACTGAAAAAGATCATTAAAATCGGGGACACCACGGAAAGCAGGAACTAGCATGAGTAGGGATGAAGCTAGGACGGAATGAGGCCTTACTGGGGTAGGGATCAACAGACATCAACATACTTGTTCGGCGAAGTTATCACCTCTCTGCTTCGGCCCCGAATCCGTCCCATCTGACAGTGTCACACGGCCTCACAAACCAAGGAAATGGTGATGACCAGAGTGTCAGGGTAAACCTAACGAATGGAAGGGGACGAGAGAGCCAGCGATTGGATCTAACCTTGGTTATATCGTCAACGAGGCACTAGCAACCTCAAACTATATCTCATCTGTTTCGCCCTCTTCACCTGGCATCGTTCTTCTCTCGTCCGCAAGCGTGGAGGATCTAAAATATCATCAGACGGAAAGTGAGCTAACGAGGAAGGGTAGAGCTTACCGTGACTGTGGGCATGTTGGGGCAAGGTCAAGGTCTCGACTCCAGTAATGCTGGGTTTAATGAGCATGGTGGAGTGGTGCGAAGAAGTCGAGGTACATACCTAGGTATCTGGTGATGCGACTCCCCATGAGATTCGCTGAGGCCAGCAAGCACTACCAGCAGCGATGATTCACCTTACGATGCTTAAAGGCTCAAGTTCTACATCCCAACACCCTGCTCCCGCTAACATGATATATGTCGGTGTACAGTGGCAGCCGGTCGAGTTCTGAACTGTGGTGAGAAAGGGATATCGTGCGCGAAGAAGTTTGAGCCTGTCATATCACCGATTTCTTCAATTCAAAGCCGCCTGGTTGAGTTGGAATTTCACGCACGTGTCCTGAGTGTCGGCGGCGAATATGAATAGCGTTGCTGGGCGAAGCGAGGATCCTCGACCCGTTGTTGGTTACTCAGGTAGAGAGGTGTGGGAGTTTGCTGAAGTCGATCGAAGAGTAGCTACCGGTCGGCGATGGGCATGGCCAGCATCGACGTACATCTGCCCATGACGTGCTAGAATATAGCTGAAAGATGAAAGACTGAGCCCGACTTTCGTTCGACCAGAGCACACTACTGTCGCCTCTATCTAGCCCAGCCTCTTCCCCGGCTGAGCCCTACCATCGCAGAAGCTGATAGGAAGCCAGACCGACTTGTGGCTGGTGGTGAGCACGACCTTTATCGGTGCACATCTGTCAGCAACACATCAGAGGAATCTTGACTTCGCGCAAGGCGCAAGACACACCATTACCCGAGCCAAATGACTCCCTCAACATCTAGCCCCATGTTCCCGTTGTCGCCTTGAGCCATTTAGGCCTTGTGGAATCTGGAACTAGTTGGGAAAGGGTTGACAATAACGGATTGGTGTCGGCTTACCTTGGGAGACGGGTGTCAATGTTGAGTTGACTTGCTCAAAACCCAAAACAGTGTACTGCCAGGAGTGGCTGGCATCAACGTCAAAGGATGTACGCTCCCGCCCTCACAAGTCTTGTTGTTGGGTCGTCCTTCTGAAGTGTACGCTTCTGATGGATGGCGGTTTTGACTAAATAATGAGGCGGGGAGATTAGTGGAATCTGCGTGGAAGATTAACAATGAGGTCGGTTGGGCTGGGTCACTTTCAGACATTGCATTATGAAGTAAGCAATGTTTACTGACCTGCCCAAAGAGGCGCGGCGCAAAATAAGTGTGTTCATGTCGTGGTGTCGCACCGAGCTACAACGCTCCCCAATACCTAATCCGAAGTTTTCGCAATACTTCTGTTGATATGTGTTGCTTGTGATAGTTGCAGTAGGCAGAAAATCCTCCCATTTCCCTGATCAGATATTATTGTGCTGCAAGGGGCGATATCAGTCAGTTGCATGAAGGAGGGAGCAACCAATGAGGGCTTGCTCTACTATGTGGAGAGTGGGGAAGGGGAGAAGGGAAGAAGGGAAGGAATGCTCACTTTGTATGTTGTAATTGTATGTGGTCGAATTGAAACTTTTGGTGTTGGGATGCCATACGAATGCTGCAGGCGTATTATCCGTAATCTATGAGCCACGAATTATCGTCAAATTTATTGTTCAAACATGACCAGATTGTGATGGGACAAAGAACTCACCAGAAAAGAAGTCGATGGCATGAATATCGTGCGGATGGGCCCAAATATCACTGAGTGCACCACACACAAATGTCGGGCTGGTTTGATGGCCGGCCATGTGACCTTCCTGAAGTCGTTAGCCAGCAAAGCCATGTCTGTCCAGACTGCAGCTCTTATGGGTAAGCTCAGACAAGCGGGGTAATGCTATGCATACCTCATACCTACATATGAGAAGTTGAATTAAGACTCCAGCATAAGTGGAAGTTATAGAACAGCAAATCTTGGCCTTTCATGCTCAAGCCTTCAGTATTAAACAAAGGCAAATACAGTCAAAAACTTTGGCACGTCTGGTTGATTTTGAGCAAGATGACTCGGAGTCATGCATCCTACACGTTCCATGTCATTTGAGAGGATTGTGGACAGACGAAGTATGCGGGCATGGATGACAGGTGCTAGCCATGACTCATTGCAAGATCTCTCGCGTGTTTACACAGGCAGTTCATCACTTTAAACTCTAGTATATTTAGTTATATTGCGTACAACTAGGTATGTGTGCTATGTAATTAAATGTGCACTTTGAGCGTCATAATAAATCGTGCAGAAGTATCGCGTAGATACCCTCAATGTCGGAGAATCCACATTGTCGCGTGGATGCAAGGAAGTTCAGGTGGGCAAGAATATTGTGCTGATGCGCCCAACTATCGCATCTCAGAACTTGCACGTAGATGCGCGGAAAAGCCCAGCATGCAGAACTATCATGCAGTTGCGTGGAATTCATGGTTTCGGTGGCCAAGAGCATCATTGAAAATATATTGCATCGATCGAGGGCGAACGAGAGGCCGCAGTGGTGGAATGCGCCTAGAATCAGAAGATGTAGCACTCTCGCTCGACTAGAAAACTCCTGCTGCAGCGGCGACGGGGACAGCGGCGCGTGGTACGAGAACGTCGAGGAGCCTGTGCGCACAGATGAGGGTGACCTCGTCGCGGCGCGGTTTCTGCCGAGTCTTCCGGGGTCGTCTCTCTGTGGGTGCTTGTTGTGGGAGGGGTCCTCAGGGGAATTGCGGGCCTAGCATGGTGCGGGTCGAGGTAGAATAGGTTGTCCACCTGCGAGCCGACAAAGTAGTAGGAAGAGCTCGGGCGTCCTCCAGTGATACCCACGGATTGCAGGAACATATACAGCATCTACATATACACCATTAAGATCGTCAGAAAGCCAGAAAGGAATACCTCACCTTAATAGTCTCATAATAAATCGGATTCACCTCGTCCAGCCCCAGGTGCACCCCAATAAGTAGCAGCACTGTCGCCCCAGGATGCGGAGGGGGCCTTGTTGTGCCGCCGGGGTGAGCGCGCGCGCTAGAGGCAACGGTGTGTGAGGAGGTGAACACTTCTGATTAGAAGAGGACGCGGGCCTCGGTGTCAGGGAAGGCGGTGACAAGGGTCCTGTGAGGTGGGGTGGGATGGTTAGCAAAGTAGTTGAGGTTGATGCAAAAGAAGTGAGATTGCAAAAGGAAAGCGGAGGTAGGGAGGAGAACCTTAACCCCACTCGAGCTCAACCTCAAATGTACCCAGCGAGGTCGAGAGCCCCCTACAAAGGGAGGTGAGACCACAAAAAAACTCACCGAATCCCTCCTGCAGCCGTACTAGCCCCATACCAATTCCCCACCTCGGTTCCCAGCTCCTTTTCGGCCAAGGCCATGCGATGCACACTAAACGGCGCCTCCTTATTCCGCGTATCCAGGAACCGCGTCAGTATTTTTACATAGGTCGCATAGTCTGCCGTGTGCACTGCATGCGGGGGTCTTCTCCAATCTACGTCCAAAGGGGTGAGTATTGGGGTATAAAGGGAGGGAGGGGAACGTACCGCACCCCAAGTGCAGGTGGATAAGAGCGTTGGCGGGTGTCGGTGTGGGGAAGGAGCGTCTGCGCTCCTCCGCGAGAGGAAGCGGGCTTTACAGGCTTTGGTGGTGGATCCATCGGAGGAGGTGCTCACGAGGGAGGTAGTGCTTGTTTCTGCTACGGATTTGGAGCGGTCCCTCGAGGCGGGGGTGTGTAGGAATTTGGGGAGTTTGGAGGTGGAGGGATAGGCGGAGGGCGGAGGTTGCATGGGTGCACTGGAAGTCTTGTTATTAGGCATCTGGAGAGAGGGGGGAGGGGGGACGTACATGGTGTTATATGAAGACTAATGTGAAATGTGCTTGAAGTTGGATTTGTATGCAGGACATCGAGCTGTATGAAGTATCAGTAAGCCTCATCAAAATCAAGACAGCAAGCAGGGTAGATAATCAAGAAAACGTGTCGGGGGAGGTAGTTCCCGACGCGTTTGGTAGCGGGGATAGCGTAGACGAGCGCGCATCTACAACTCCACTCAGTATAATACACACCTTGAGTGCGGTCTTCGCGTGTGGATTGGTGTGGTCGGATAGAATAAAGTCCTCCGGAATCCTGTGTGAGGTGTCTGTGGGAGCCATGGAGTCAGTAATGGTGTCTACAGCATGTGGTGGGGGGGACGTGGGGGGTACCGAGCGACTGGGAGACAGCGGTGGTGGTCCGGCGGGCAAGAAGGGGAGTGGAAGCAAACTCACCTAACTCAACAAGATGCTCCCGTGGTGTCTCTCATGACTAAATCTCTCCCTATGTGGCCAAGGTGTCGATTGGGAATGCGGATTCATGGCCCAGGTCTGAGATCGCGTTATCGCACTGTATTAAGTCATATCAGTAATTTGTCCAAACAAGTCGACAATCAATAGGGCACGGCGCCAGACATACACCAAGCAAAGACAAGAGTGGTGAATAGAGACGAAATGTATGCTCACATTGTGTGTGTGGTACCTGTACCCAGGAATGATCCACTGATCGAGGTCGAACCAAATATTTTATTTTGGGGAGAGCGATGGGGGTGTAAGCTATGGGTTTATTATCCGGTGATCAGAATAGAGTTCAAGGTGGCCTAGATTACAGAAGCGCTCTACGAACTCACAAGATGTGGGACCGAAACCAGGCCCAGGTGAAATTGTCATGATGCGTATGTGTGTGATGCCATCGCGTCCTTGGTGCTCCAAAACTTCCTAAATGCGAATCACACTTGTCGTGACAATGATAAAAAGTGTAAGAAAGAGAGATAGAGAGGAAGAATAGGGAATGGGGAGATGAAAATGTTGTGGTCGCTGTGAGACCCCAATGTGGTTGATCTCTGTATTTGGAATATTTTGGTCATCGTCATCACCACCGTCACACTCGGCGACAGCCACAAATACAACTTGCTCGTCCTACATCACCTGAACTCCTTTTATATCATGGTTCTATACTTATACTTACCGCGCTAGTGCACCTGAGAAGATTAGACTACAAGCTCGCGTCCTCTTATGGGAACCTTCATGAACGTGAGTGATCGCACGTTCACCCACCCGCTCCGCCTCACAAATCTCTGTAGTCCTCGCAGATATACCTCAACGCGCGCAAGGCCTTACGCGACAGGCACCAAACGCGAATATGCCGTATGTTGACCCATCATCCGTAAACGCTGATGCCAGTCCCACTGACAGGAACCTAGATAGACTCTTTTAGCAAGGGGAATTTACTACATGATGGGATGCATATACTACTTGAGTGTCTTGTAGTCGTCAGTGGGGTCCCTTACGCCTCTGTTGGTGTGCTTTGTGATTCTACTACTGTGTAGAGGTCGATTACATCCAAGACTGACTAAGGTGCAGGTACGCCCCAATCTCTTCCTCTGTATAATCCACACCAAACTAACGAACACTCTGTAGGGTACCACCACCCTCCACTGCTGCGAAAATACCCATCCGTTAAATGACGATTGATGCCGAATCTCCTCACAACGTCATCCTCTTTGTTACACGTGGCCCACGCCCGCGCCGAGATCCATTCAGGGAGAGCTGGGGCTCACTACAGGCGGTGCGTACTTCTAATTTCTCCCTCTAGATCTGCGGCCCCCATCTTACCCATAGTATGTTTTCAGTCATCTCCCGTCCCCCAAAAATCTGGTCCCGCGACGAACCCTTGGCCGGCGGCAGGCTTATCCACAATTCACATCCACGCGTGTATCACAGTTTCATTTCAAGTAGCTGAGCCTATAATATCACGCGACACGTCAACAACCAGGAGAGGCTGCTGAAGCGCAAGGCATGAAGGAAAAACATTGCGGCAGTGAACATTGAGTTATCTAAGTATTACACTGTGTACTTCTTTCCAGCCATGCGCTTAGTCTCCAGATCCCAAAAGCGGTGCCAAGCCATTGAGAAGTTAATATAGTGCTCAACAGCAAAGGGATCCCCTGGGACGCCAATCTGCTCTACAGCGTATATGGCTCGAGAGACATTAGTTGAGCGGCCTGCTTGCTCGTCCCCAGTCGAAGCTCTCTGCTTCTCAACAGCCTCAGTGTACTTGGGAGGATGGTCTGGTAGGTGTTTTCGTTGAATTGCTGTAGCCAGATGGCGGTACTGCCGAAAGTTCAGCTTGAATGGTAGTGTTTTACCGTCTTCGCCCTCTTGTTCGAACAGCGCAGGAATCTGGTCCCTCAATAGTTGTTGGCCCATCGGTGCCCCCATTCCTGCCCAAAGCGATGTTGCGTAGATGTTGCCGACCTTTTTAGAACCCCCAAAGTGGCAAGTCGATGTGTACAGGACCTCCAATGGTCGCACCAGGCGTAAGAGGATATATAGCAGGCGAGCGACGGGGTAGGGATAGATTCGGAGGATCTCCTTGAATCGCCCGGTCAGGACTGAACCATTCGTATAATTTGCTAATACGCCTAGCGTTGCCACCTCATTCACAACAAAGAGGTGTCGCCGACAAGTTGACGAGGTATTGGTGATGATCATTTCTCTTCCTCGGTGGCACGACCCGGAGAACCCTGCGTGATATGCGCAATTGCATAGAGCTCGCAAAACGCCCAAAATATGGCAGCCTCCCAGTTCCTGGCGGCTTTTTGCTTCCACTTCAGTGTGCTGTTGACAATTGTGAACAGCTTCTTGTCAGCTGTGAAGGCATCGTAGAGCTTCCTGGACTCGTCATTCAATTTGTTGATAGCGGGAAGTATGATGCTGTGTCCCGGCGTGGTTATATCACCCGAGTCTTTCAGGAATTCGAAGTCACAGTCGAGCCCGAGAGATTCGAGCGTATGGCCAAAAAGGATGCTATCCCGCACCGTGGTCTCAAGGGTGGCAAGGCGATAGTGTAAGTGGCATCACAGGAGATCAATGTTGACCTCGACTGAGCCAATGAGGACTGTATTGCCGTTGCTGAGCCATCGCACAATTGCAGGATTGCGGAGGCATCGATACTGAGCATAGAAAAGTCTCAGAAAATCGCGGTTGTCACCATAGCTGCCGGCCTCGTCTTGAGATAGGAATCGGGCACAGAACTTTATAGCGTAGCTAAGCAAAGCACGATTAGAACTATATTATCAATAAAGGATGATGTTTTACCTAATGAAGTCCTCGAGGAACTTGTGCTTGGCTATGTTCTCTTGTAGGGGAAGATCCTTGTCCTCTTGTCCCCCGACAAAACGCGCGAAGCCAACACCCGGCCCCGACGCCAAGTCGGGGCCACTGGACATGCTATTTGAACCCCCAGGTTCTAAAATGGGGTCCACATCCATTGTATCCTGAGCATCGGCACTGGACGGCGCGTTGTTGCCTGGGGTGGAGTGGGCAACATTGGCAGGAGATGTGGATCTAGTAGAACCCCCCGCTGATTTGGACTGTGAATTTACGGTGTGCAGGTGGTGATAACCACGCAGGCGTATGGAGAATTGTATTTTGGCGCAGATAGGCGGAATCTCGCCAATTGTGCGAGGAGTTCCATCTGGAGAGAGGAACGAAAGGGCTAGAACTGCAGTAATTGGGTTGGCATACTTGTCAAAGAAGAAGCAATCGCCAGATTTTGGGAAGTATAGGCAGTGGAAGACGGTGGTGATGTGCTTTGCGATTATTTCAACACCGTCCCCTTGATTAAGAGACTGATCAAGGGTTTTCAAAGCGTCCTCCTGGTCGTCATCGACATCTAGGATAAGTCTTCCATCTGTCCTTCTCACTTTACGACGGAATAGCTCTAGGACCCTCTGTAAAAGCTGCAGCTCGGCCGGGAAGTAGCCCTGCAAAAGTGTTTGGGGGTTTGGAACAAGAAATCGATGGTCCCTCTTGCTCGAACTATAAAAACTGTAAGCTTTGCGTCCCAACAATTGTAGACGGATTCTTTCTTACTATGAGCCCTTGACAATGAGTTTCTGCAACCACGGGCTCGCCTGCTTGACGTGGCTAGCAATGCGGAAGAATGTGAGTGCGCAAGCCTCAGCAAGGATGAATCCCTTTTGGCGGTCATCGTTGTTTTTGATACGGCCGCTCCTAAAGGTGGGTGATCCTAGAATGTCCAGGATAAGTGATTTGTCAATCGTTTCCCAGAATTCTGGAAGCCGCGTTGCAATATAGGCAGGGTTAACAAGATCAACTTTGTGGATAGTCTCTGGCATGACGCCTCCAGGAATGTTTTCTTGCGCAGCCCAAAGAGCCCGTTCGGCTTCGATAACAGGAGTTGGGATATTGGGAGGAACGGACATGCTGCTCAGCAGAGGCAGTATAAGATCAGAGGGTTGGCAGGGACGGGGGACTTCAACATAGGACAAGAACGATTGGGTATTTGTGAGGGTCTGAATGCAGACGTGCCTCTGAACCTTCCTTTCCTGGTGGCTGCCGTGCTGCTCTGAGTGATGCTTGCGAATGGCGCCTTCCGACAACGAACAGTATGGCCGCTCTATGCAGGTCCCGACAAGGCATTTGATACCCTCAGTGTAGACCGTGATACCAGCAAGGGGTTCCGTAGCGGACTCAAAGATTTGCACCGCTTCGTTATGCCAGGCCTCAATGACAGACTTGGTCATGCTGCCATTACAATCCATCAGTTTAGGGGGTGATTCCAGATCGAGTTTCTCCTGAAGCTCTTTCTTAATGAGGTCCGGATAATCCTTGCGTGGGATGACTCGTGAGGTTCCTGTCTCGGTGATTGGACTACAGCGATGTCTCGAAATGGAACTTGCATGAACAGAGTATGCATCCCCCTCCCAGGCACGGTTATAGGTTCTTGCTGACACAGCATGACTGATAGCTTGGCGGAAAGGAATGCCTGTGTTGCAGAGCGTGCATATGAGGATACCAGCCTTGACGTTGTAAGCGTAGTTCAAGGTGTCTAAGATATTTGTTGATATAAGCTCTGGCCTAGAGGAAAGTAAGCACCTGCAACAAGAATATGCTGTATGTCACTCACTCTGCTTCTACATCGTCTTGTTGCCCCAGAACCTCAGAAACCTCAGAATTGTCTGGAGACGGCGCTCTCTTGCGCAAGGCCCTGCGCGACTTTTTGAATGGGCTTTGAAACTGGAGCTTTTCCACCTCGCCCTCTGAATTGTCCTCGTCAGAACCTGAGTTGCCAGTTTGGACTTCTACCTCATCGTCGACAACCATTGCAGAACTCGGCAGCGTACGCTTTGAGCTTCGAAGGAAGAATTGCCTCTTGGGCAGTGGGCTGGAGAGATCTTCCCCCCATTCATCATCACTTGCAGGTGAATCAATGTCCATGTCGTCTGTTTCATGCACCTCCTCAATGTCCATCCTCAAGTCCTCCTCTACATCATTAACCAATGTACCTCTCCGACGTCGATGAACGCGAGTGGGGCGTAGGCGTATATCAGACGCACCCACATATGTTGCCTTTATCGGGCTTGTCAGATGAGGTAAATCAATATAGAAGGCGGGGGAGGATGTTGAGGGACCAGCATCGGTAGAAGTGGCGCTAGCTCGAATGAGAGTCGCAGGCACTGGCTCTTGCCTGCCTCTTTTGGGATCGGTCAAAGCAGCATGTAAGAGATGCAGAGGTGTTACAAACACTGGCTCCGTGGAGGGATAGCGTTCTTCAATGCCATTGGGGGCCACAAGGGGTGGAGTACAAGTGGGCGTAGTTGGTTCAGGAGACGGCCGGGGAGTAACAGCCTGTTCAGGAAGGTTTGGTAGAGCAGACCGAGAGGGCGCGCTCAATTTCAATTGAGGTAAGATGATGGGCTCAGCAGAAGACTGGAAAGGAACCGGTTCAGGAAGGTTTAACTGTGTAGTCGTTGGGGAGGGTGTGCTCACCAATGAACGAGGCAAATCTTGAATAATGTCCTGATTGGTAAACCAGAGCCCTCTGAGCTGTTCAAGAAACGAGGATGGGAGATCCGCTTGTTTGGAAGTCGGGGTATCATAGATACTGAAGATATCTGAGCTGCCAGAGTCGATGATATCTACAGCAGGGAAGACATTGTCCTCCCCGGAAATGTTGATGAGATCATCCACAAACCGACCACTCTCTTCCTCAGCAACTTCCTCCCAGTTGAGAAGATCAATATCTTCAGCCTCGACATCCATATTAATTTCTGTGTCAGAAACAACGTCGTGGCAGTCCTGTACATCTTCCTCATTCTTTGCCAAAATATTGGAGAGCTCGTCCTCGACCAAGACGACGTCCTTTGCAGACATGGTTTTAACTTTGCCTCCAATCAGGGTTTTTCTGTGATAGAAGATTAGTAAATCCTATGCATTTGAGAGATTGCTTACATATGCCATGACCGAGACCGCGAACCAGGAGAGTGGACAGCAAGCAGCAGTTTTTTGTTAGCTGAGTCTTTTAGGGACGTGGCAAGGTGGAGAGTTATTTCAAGAAATTTTGGTATACTGAAGAAATGCATTTAGTTAAGACCACATCGTCTAACATAGTCACTCACTCCATTTTCCTTCCTGCCGTAGTGGTAGAGGGAACGAGTTGATGTAGGGTTGAAGGTTTGCGGCGTGCGCAGGTCAGCCAAACATCTCTATAATTTACGCTCCGCGGCAACAGCAACTTGAAAGAACAGACGTAGTCAGGGCTCAAAGGGAAACACCCATAGCATACTTAGATATGGCTGGATGTTATGTGTACGGAGACTGTGCGCTGACCTCCCTGGTGATAAACCTTCCCGGTAATAAAACTTCCAGTCCATGTTTGAAGTTCATTCTCCATATTTGAATTTACTGGTGCCCAGATCCGAGGAGGGCCCTTAATCTACACTGTAGGCCACGTCCAGGTTTCAGTGTAAGTGGTAAGTACAAGAACTCAATTATCGATTGCACCTACCTTATTGATGGAGAACAAATTCAAACTCAACTCGCAGTATCTCCGACGAGAAGTAGCGCCAATGAGTCCAATATGACGACGTGTATAAGTGAGCTGCGGAAAAAGATTATCTGACCAAGGCTACAGCTAGAATAGTGTACCTTTCAATTTTCCTTCCGAGGCGCAATGCACCAGGCACAACATATCTGGGTCTGAAAGAATTCCAATAGCGAAGCCAGTCAACACCTTAAGCTTTCAGGCAAACACATAAAATTTAAGGGAGGTTTGCAGTTACATGAAATATATCTATTACTCTATTACAATTATTCTACTTATTCTATGGACCTTGGAGATGCTTGATTCAACACCCTAGGATCAGTGTATCAACTTTTGAATGCCCACCAATTGATCTCGTGTAACTCATTCAGACTCCCTACAAACTTGCCGCCTGGGTAGCTACAAGAACGCGAAAGCAAAAACAAGAAGGCAATATAAGGAAGCAAAGACGAAAACGAAATCGCTGGAGTTCAGAAATGAGAATGTCAAAGCCAGATACCAGGTCAAGAACCAAAACATAAAAGTCAGGACAAGATCGACCCTATCACGGTCGAAAATAAAATCGTTGGAGTTTGAAACGAAAACGAAAACACGAGAACCAAGTCGGTGGCAACGAAATTTGGCATTTGTCCAGGGTAGCCCGCCAATTAACGCCCGAATGAATATTGTCTCGAATCTTCTTCTGCCTTGTTTTCCGAGGGTAACGTCCGCTGCGAGCGTTCAGGGGGACTCCAAGGGGCTCGCATCTTTGTAATTGGTGGCCAGCGCGAATATTAAATTGTCGCCACCGATATCCAAGTTCCAACAGGCGCCTCCCAATAATTGTGCTAATCTTCCCGGGTATGGAGGCCGTTGACGGTCATCACGAGTTTAAGGCTTGGTTCGCATTGCTGGAGATAGAGGGCCGCCAGGAAGTTGGAGGATCGACTGGAATGCAGTATGGTCGATGTCGAGATGGTCCAACACATATGTCAAAAGCCCAGCAACCATCGTGATGGTGCTCGATTACTTGTAGCCTTCGCTGCCGATGACGGGATCAGCCTACAAGAGTGAGATGTCGAAAGACTAGCGGCTGGCTAGCACGTTCCGAGATGTGAACTTCGAGAACTCGAACTGGAAGCTGGTTTGTGGTGTTGAAGAGCGACCGAGAGGATGCAGTGAGCTTCGAAGGAGGAAACTTGCTGGCCAATACAAGAGCTGCACTTGTGGTCTCGAAGAGCAACCAGTGATATTGAGAGGATGCGATGAGCCTCCAAGGAACTGCGTCCAGGAGATCACACCGTCGACCTTCGTGGATTGTCAAAGGCTATGATGTCAGGCTGGGATCTGCGACTTGAGTGTCTTGCAAGTGCGCGAACGTTGAAGTCTCCTCTTCTAGAATACAAGTCTTGGTTAGGAGATCTAGAAACGCGTGAAATTAAGTATGAGTAGATGTGACAATAACAAAGTGGTACTGACCGGCCTCAAAGCGAGCGATGAGAACCGAGGAGGTTCGAGCATGCGAGCAATTCATATGAAATGCCAAAGGCCGGCGCTCGAGTCGAACGAGGGCCGGCCGAAGCTCTTCGTCGTGGAGGTGTCCTGCTCAACGTCCAACGATCGGACCCGTGCTCTCAGACCCCATCGTCGTGTCACCCACAGCGTCAACAGCACGGTTGATCTTGAGGTCTTCGCCGCCAGGCTCGAAAGGGCCCTGGTCCTAAAACGAGCTTTGTGAAGGTGACGGGTGCAAATGGGATTGAATTTTGACGTTGAGAGCTTGTAAAGGGAGGAACCTGGAAAAGTCATGAGTCGGGGTTGGGAGATGCTTGGGATGAACGCGGTGGGCTGACATACACGTGAACGAGCAGGGAGCCATATCGAGTCGACTTCCAAGAAACGCCGCTCAATAGAACGCGAAGTTGAGGAGAGACAAAGCAACGATCTAGGAAAGAAGAAATCTGAAAGAATGAGTAAGAGAAGGAGTGGAGGGAGAATGGGCAAGAGAAAGAATGGGGAGAGTGTCGATGAGAGACCTACCGAGGATTGGTGTATTCTCTGAGGGAACGCGGCCTTGAGGGTAGAGAAGAGTAGAAGTCCGCTACGATAGAGTCGTCGATGCTGGCAAGAGCAAGCGAGCGAAAGCATTCCGCGCACCCGGGCAAGGAGTACCAGAGTTGCAGCGTGAGCAAACAGGAAGTTGATGTATACTCCTGATAGTCGAAGCATTCGTTCAATACTAGACTCAAGCCAATAGGGAAGGCGCGTACCGTTACACTTGGCGAAGGTTCAACTAAAAGCCGCCCTAAGCGTCCCCCTACTGATAGTGTGTTCTTGCATTCGTGCATTCGAAGGCTCTGAGTAACAAGCTTGATAGCGCAGGTCAATACAAAAGAGATAGTCAGATATAAGAACGGCAGAACGTACCGATGGTAGTCATCCACGCTTGACTTGAACACTATTCAGGCAAAACAAGAAAGCCAGTCGCC
The DNA here is from genome assembly GCA_018858115.1 of Tephrocybe rancida. Classification (NCBI taxonomy): domain Eukaryota; kingdom Fungi; phylum Basidiomycota; class Agaricomycetes; order Agaricales; family Lyophyllaceae; genus Tephrocybe; species Tephrocybe rancida. Next base: position 30,588 of record JABCKT010006551.1, read on the forward strand.
AGTTGGGGGTGTTCCCATAAAACGATTCATCGGCGGAATTTGGGACCTTCACTTGAGAAAAGCACCTGGGCACCAGCGGGATGGCCTGCACGACTGATAGAAACAGCTGTGCTTTGAGGAGTTCGAATAGCTGAGCGCTGTGGGATGTTGTCGAAGTTTGAAGAGAAAGGGAGTTCCGAATTCCGACATTACAATGCCAGTCATGATGGTTATCGAAATTCGGATAGACTTCCCATTCTCTAAATCATAGTTATTGGATCATGAATACAGCCTGGTAGTACTACTGTAAACACTCTTTAGGAATGCCTCATGTCCAAGTGCTAACTCCCTCCAGTATCTCGTATAACCTCACAACCTGGCCATGGACTCCTTTGAGATCGACTTGAGAGGGGTGGATCCACCCGATAGAGTACCAAATCGTGCAACTCGGCACTTTTCTCCAGTGCTAATAGAATATTCTTCTGCAGTGCAGTTAGGACCCAATCCTACGGGCTGGAAACTCCAAGATTCAAGAATTGATGCCTTTCGCGAATCGGGTAGTTCCGCACAGGATACAAAGCACTGACATCTAAGCAGATGCAGGGAACGTTCATAGTCGAGAAGAGCTCCAATGATGTAGTGATTTAGAGGCGAACGTGATGGTCCATGCCCTGGTGTTTCGAAGCTTGAAATTGGCGAGGCATCGCATAGGGAACGAAATTATCAAGAGCACGTTGTCGTGCACCGCACCGGGGCTCCTCATTAAAATTGCCCTACTGAGGGAATTGAGGTCAAGTGCCAGGCCGCGTTTGCGCCCCTGGGTCTAGTCCATGTGCAGGGAGTTAATGGGAAGCACGTTGATGACACGAGGAAGGAAGGGACAACGAAGCCTGAGAGTCGTACAAAATTGAAAGGATCGGCGCGCGTCTGTATGTCGAACGAAGTCAGGTAGGAGCACGGAGTTGTTGTTGAGGATTCGGGAAATTGAAGCTGCAAGCGCTTGTGCATCGAAGCCAGGAGGGGCGCAAAGTGTGGTTGGGCAGCTCTGGGCATCTGAGCTGCGATTAGGTCTGCATATATCGATAGCGGGCGCTTGAATGAGCTTGCGATCAGCACAGCTGAATGACTCAGGTTGTGCTTTTGAATCTGGAGGAGATAGGTATGCAATCAGTCGATGCGGTAGCAAGCTGCAGCAATAACGTACCTGTAAAATACATGAAGAGCAAAGACGTCGGCCGTGTAAACATACGATAGCAACGGAGGTTGCTGGCTGTATGACGGGAGGATCCAAGAATATTGATATGCAGATGTAGATATGAGCAGAAAGGTCCCGCTCAGTTGAAAAGGATCACAAAGGTACGAATGGTGTCGGCACTCGGATGTGGGAGGAACCAAGAATATCGGCAAAAAAGTAAGCATTTGCAATCGATGAGCGCAGAAGGATTTCTAGCTAAAGAAGGGAAGTCAGCTCTTGTTCGAAAGGTAACACGAAGATATAAACTTACGCCCTAGTTAGATGCATTCGCAGACAACAGGGCACCCTCCACAATTGTATCTAACTAGGTTATACCGGCAAATACATCATTTTTGGGGAGTAACCGATGCTCTATATGGTGTTGCAGGATCCTGGTGTGTATGTGTAGCGCCATGTTGGGGACGGAAGAGATGTCGTTTGTGATGAAAGTCGGTGCCAACTTTGTGCCATCTCTATCTAATCTAATCTTCATCTGCGCTTTCTCCTTCGATCTCTCACGGACTCCCATTCTTCCCAATATCCATCCAACGTCCCTCCGCTACTTCTACCCTAGTTAGATACATCTGTGGAGGGTGCCACTCCCCTTGCTCCCCTCCGAAACTCCCTAATTTCACATCAACAAACAAGGAGCTCGACTTTCTCCGCGCTGCGTATACCCCCCTCCAGGAACAGGTCCAGGAGCTGCAGTTATTGAAGGACCAGGTACAGGACGTCGCGAGGGTGTGCAATGCCATTGCACGAGGACATTTGAGCCAGAAGATCACGGTGCCCGTGCAGGGCGTCGTGATGGTGCAGCTAAAGGACGTTATCAACACTATGGTCGACAAACTCGGACAGTTCGCGAAGGAGGTCACTCGTGTCTCGCAGGAAGTCGGAACGGAAGGGTACGTCGTGTATCTCGCACATTTCTTTCCTTACTCATGGTTTTCGCAGAAAACTCGGAGGACAGGCACTCGTGCTCGATGTCGAAGGCACCTGGCGTGAACTCGCAGGCGTCGTCAACAAACTCGCAGCAAATCTCACATCACAAGTCCGATCTATTGCAAAGGTCACGAAAGCCGTCGCACTTGACGACCTCTCCAAGCAAATCAAGGTCGACGCGCAGGGCGAGATTTTGGACTTGAAGAATACCGCCAATGGAATCATTGGAATGGTCGTCAGGTGGGTATTCCACTCAGTTCTCTTTTCCTTTCCTTCTTGCCTTCTCGAGCTCGTCGTTTGTTCCTCTCATCCCCTCCCTTCGTTCCCTATCAACTTCGTACTCCGTTAGTTCGTTCGACATCTTTGCCCCCCACTTAATTTTTTGGCCTACACTTTTCCGTTCATCTATTTGTTTTCGACTCATCTTTTCTCTCCGCCTCGTTCGTTCGTTCGATTTCCAGCTTGTTATCTGTTCCCATCGTTTGCTATCAACTTCGAATTTTTGTTCGTCGTCTTCATGTCTTCGATGGCACGTTATCTTTCGCTTTACTTTTTACATTTCGGTCCTTATTTTGTCTCTCGACTGCGAGCCCCCCCCATGCTCGCCAACGACCCCTTACCTGCCTCCCTCTTTGCCACTCGGTCATTCAGGCCCGCTTTCGTCTCCTTAATTCGGTCAACTTCGAGTTTATCCAGCTCCGTCCTTTCTTTGCTCTCCATCATCCATCTTCGTCCATTACTAACATTTTATTCTTTTCATCCAGACTCCGCGCCCTAGCAGCCGAAGTGACTCGCGTCACCCTCGAAGTCGGATCCCAAGGCAAACTCGGAGGGCAGGCGCATTTGACGGATGTGGAGGGGGTGTGGTTTGAGGTTATTCGGAATGTGAGTATCGAGTTTCGTTGCTATTTTATGTACCTTCTACGAACTTTATCCCCCCACATTCGTCGACTTTGAACTTTGAACTCTCTCGTCTTTGCCATTCCACTTACCCTTCCCTCATCATATTTACATCTTCGTATACTTTGAACGTACTTTTACACATGCACATCACTTTCTACCTTCACGAACTCTATCTTTCGTGACCATCCCACCACCACCCTGCCCTCCATCGTCCTCGAAGTTTACCTTCGTCTCTGCTAATAGCACTCTCTACGTCCCACTATTTTATTTGCCATCCTTTCATTTTCATTTTCGTTCTTGAACTTTATACAATACTCGTCTACCTCTCCCCACCCCTAGTTACACTTATCGTATACCTTGACCCCGAATTTTCTTTCTTTTGGCTCTAGGCATTTCTGTTTTCGACTTACCCGCCGCGCCCCGCACCTCATTACCTACCTCCCCACTTCGTCGTTCGCCCGTGTCCGCACATTCGTGGCCCTTCCTTCGTTTCTGAACTTGCAACCACATTCTGGTCCTGCCTCACTCGTCTTCGCCACCTCCTTATCCTCTTTTCTCGTGTCCCTTCTTCACATCCCTCCCTTTTCCCACTTCCCTCCCCTTCCCTTCCTCTCTCGTTTACCTCAGGATACTGGCGCCCACTATTTTTCAGGTCAATCGAATATGCTCATCTCTCGCAAACCAGGTGCAATCCATCGCGAACATAACCACCGCCGTCGCCTGCAGGGACTTGACCCAGAAGATCGAGATTGGTGTGGAGGGGGAGATGAGCACTTTGAAGGGTGGGTAGTCATTTTCATTTTATTTTATATCCTCCCTTCGTACCTGTCATACCTGAAGGCCGCGTCCTTCTCGTTCGCTTTCGTTACCTCCTTTCCTTTCCTTCTTTTTGGGCACCATTCTTAGACCCCGCACCCATTTGTACCTGCGTTCTTTGTCTCCCGCTTTTTTGTTTCGTTGAAAACCTTACCTTCGTTCGGCCCCGTTTCCTGCGCTTTGGATCATTCCATTCCCCTCCCCCAACTTCGAATACATCATGATACGCGTGGCCCAACACTGCTGAGCGGGACATTCATTTTAGTGGTTCTCGATTATATTACTTCAGGCCCTGCTGTCTCCCCTCCCCCCTCCCCAGTTCTCGGATGCTTACTTATCCTTACGCTTTCACTATCTATTTTCCTAGTTAAATGAATACCCCCGAATACACCCCGTTTTCTTTCGTTTTCCTTCGCTTCATGCACCATATGTCATGGGGCTCCTTTTAAATCGTCTCCTGCGACATCTATTATTTTCTTTTGACAGGGTGGTACCCCATACTCGAGGTTTTTATATACCTAGGACAACTCGAGCGAGGTTAACTACAGGGAGCCAAGTATCAATGGACAGAAAGAGCAGACGTGTACGCACAGATTGGAGGAATTCCGCCTACGCACACCGACTATGCTTGCCGCTTCCTTCGCCAACTCTCAATATTATCTCAAACCTTCTTTCGCGTCGTCTCACACTCTCATAGCCTTCAAATACAGCCTCTTCGCATCGGCTGGCCTTCCTCTCCGCCGATGTATAGCTCCCTCGCTACGAACATTGGTCTCTTTCGGTTCTCAGTAGGGTCTCTTCCAAGCGTGACCGCCTGCACAGTGGTTGGAGGAAATTTGATGAATTCATCGGGATAGGATTGGAGTGATAAGTATGGACGATTCGTAATTATGATGTCAGTTGCACAATCATAAATAAGGGCTTCGGGTTTAAGTCTCAAATGGCACAACGTTAAGGTGACACAAGACCGTCTTTCACCATAGAATAACGTATCCGGACAAGGAAAAGCTGAAGTATATATGTACGCTGGTGATGAACGTGAATTTATTTCAGATTCATAATCTCATCTGCAGCAAGTGTCGGATTTGATGACGGTGGTTTGAGAATCGATAAGCCACAAAAGCACTGTTGAAGATCCTTGGGCCATGGTCATTCCCGGTAACCGCAGCTTCACAAGTTTATAAGGTGTGTCCATTCATATGTTATCAGTCGCAAGATATACTTAAATCGTTGAATATTCCTCTCAGGATTTCCCATCCATGCCTGACTGGCCACGATTTCTATACTACGCCAACTTCGCTCGATCTTTGACCTGCAAACTTGAGTCAGGGGTTAAGGAAACTCTCCGGTTCATGTCTAGTTCGCGACCCGTCCTTGATCCACTCCCAAGTCTCGTCACTCTCAATTGTAGGCTTAAGGGCGATCAGGTGTTCGCGCCCTAGGAATAGTCCGGCCGTTGATGTGAACACAATTCAACAATGGCATGAGTTCCCGTGCCAGGAGGTATGTCATGACGCCATGCGGCCGCGCATCTTCAATCCCGAAGGAAATGACAGCTGGAAATGCCCGCAAAAATCGATAGGTCACATCCCCCGCGTTGACATCCTTAAGGGATAGATAGAGCAAATGAGGAAAAGTTGGGCCGGCGGATGTCATCGCAAGAAATATTTGAAACGCTCGTGTGTCGAGGCTAACACAGGTGAGAGTCTCGAGGTGCTGGCCAAGCGTGAAATTGAAAAGACGATGGACAGAGTGGGCCGCCTCCTCGGTCTGTGCGCATAGGCGGGTGAGAACAAGGGTGCGGAGAGCGGATGCATCGAATGATGGAGTGTTGTCATTAGTGGTGGATACAAGACTCGTCGTATCGATGAGTAATTCGCGGACCATCGTCATAACAGGCTCTTTTGGAATGGCAGGGTAAGTGGAATGCGGAAGTTGTGTTTGGTCTAGGAGTGTGCCAGACGAGTTGACAAGTGCAATACTACGAAGACCTGCGAGACGAGATGCATCGCACTCAATCATGACGTTCATGAGACTGAGCTTGGTGAATGTGGAAGGGTTTAGTAGTAAGGGCCCGAGGGTGAAGCGGCGCGCTGTCGGGTCCACCTGATGAACACTCAAAAATTCCAGCTGCGGAAGCTCGACGTGTTTGAGCAATCTGTTGAAGAGAATAAATAGTATACTATTATTGGATTTGACGTGGAGGCCCCGAAGGCGGACGATATTCTTCAAGAGAGTGCGAAAGGTGTCCCAAAAACGAGCTCGATGTTCGGATGGGCACATCTCGATAACTAGATCAGGAAGGTTGATTTTAAGCTCGAAGGACCGGTGTTTCGACCGGGAGATGAAGTCTGCAAAGATCTCCGGATAAGACGTGGTGGTGATGACGAGGAAAGTCCAGAGTGAAGGCAAGCCAACAGCTACTGTTCGCCATTGACGGCATACGTGCGATATAGTCATGGGTACCTTCATGGAGCCCGTCGATAAAACTTCAAATACGTGTCCAAGGAATTCTTTGGGTACCCGTTGGATATAGCAAGAATTGGGTACGATGCCCCAGCTTGGGATTGCATACATCATAGCTCTCAAGTCAAATGCCGAGGAATTCTGCGGAAGTTCAGAATCGGACATGGGAGGTCCAACCGACCCGAGGGTGTAGTACCTGCTTGCGGGAAACACTCTGCCTCTTCAGGAAGAAATATGTCGTTCAGAGACAGGTCCTTGAGATGACAAGGTGGGCTCACCAAGGGAAGGTACTAGATCTTAAACAACAGCACTCAGTGCACAGTTGCACTTGCTGAGTCAGTTCAACGTGAAAGAATGGGCCGTTGCGAGCACAGCGTGGCCGAGATCTCTGTTTGCCTTTTTAAAATAATATTTAATATTATTATTAATAATATCTTTCATGGAGGAGATGAGATGATGATTAGATTGTCTGGATTTGTCCTTGTTCCGGGAATCAGATCAAGGTTCTCTTGAGAAAGTGACACGCTGAAGTGCTGCTCGTTCGTCTACCACCACTCAGAGCCGCCACACATCCCGGGACGAATAAGCGATAATGGGGTACCCGAATCTTGATAATTCTGTCGCGTAAGTACCTCTTCCGTATTGTGCATGCGCCTACAGCGCTGATCTACGTTCTTCCCAGATTCAACTTTATGTCCTAGACGCCATCATCATTCGTCCTGCTCGAGAACTCGCATGCTCGCTTTTTCAAGCAGCGATCCCTCACTCGAACAATTATGGAGCTCACATGCTCATGCTCGGCTCCAGCAGCGCCTGGAAGCTGAGATCTGCAGGTAGGACTCAGGTGTTTGAGTTCATTCAGTCGGTGAGTGTAGGAGCATCCCATCTACGACCCATTCTAACAATGTTTTACAGCTACCGCATGTTCTGAACGCCCAGCTGGTGCTCCACGAGCCGCTCCCAACAATCATGCCCCTCAACATGAAGCCTTGAAGCCGTTGGAAGGTCCCACACATCTACCACTGATATGGTCAATCCTGCCTTTGACTATCTATGCGGCATCCGTACTCACGTAGTTCTGCAGGTTCTGCGTCTTCTCGCAACCCGTCATCACCCCCCGCTTGTATTCCAGCCAAACTCCCGCTTCAGCTGCCCCGACTTTTGGAGAGCCCCACTGGCCACCGTGTGGTGCTCATCGTATAATGACTTGGTATCGAGAGGCCCCTTGCAGCTTCGGGGCCAACGGAGGAGGAAGTGTGCCCATGGATCGTGGGTGACGCGGTAGGCGTCATTATTTAGTCCGCAAGAGGACCACATCGCAACATCAACTTCTACTACAATCCCACCTCCCTCAACCAATCGGTACGTCTTCTCGTTCAGACTCCCCTCGGGCCTTCTTATGTATCTGTTGACAGGGAGTTTGTTGGCCTTACGAGGAACAACGCAGGCCTCGTCATCTCAGTTTGCCACGTCAGTACTGACATCTTGGCCAAATGGACGCACCTAACGATGTATGGAGCTTCGGTCGGGAGGGGATGATGATCAGGCAAGAGGGTGTGGGTTTTTGAAGGGTGATGGCCGAATGTGCTTGGGTAGTGGTTGATGCAATGGTACGTCCCCTTACCAACATGCTCCAGCGCAACCTTTCTTACTTATAATCACAGGGGAGGACTCTGCGAACTTCCGATCGCACCAGGGCAATCCCAACTTTCCAGAACAAGCTCGGGTGCCGCTGCCTCAAGGTATGACTTGTCCTAACGAGTACGTTCCTATGCTGTTTATGACTTTTGTTGTATTTTGACTTATATATTGGCATAGGTAGGATGTCGACTATCCATAGCCATACTCGGTAGCCAAACCTAACTCGCTTTGCCGCTCACCTGTCTTGACCGCCTTTTAACGCCTGGCGTGGAGAAAATGAACGGAGATTATCGAGGTCGATTTTAGGCCAAGACCAAATTTAAAAGAACATGGCGAAGACAATGTTCCGTTGGTGGGTATGTCTATTCGATCCACTGATGAACATCCCTACTTACATTTATTCTCAGAAAAGTGTTGATTCTTGGCTGTCAACAGCCTCCAGAAATCTTCGCAGCGGCAGACATCTTCGAGCGGCGTCCAAACCATTCTCACGTTTGAATTAGCCTTTCATCAAGGCGGGGAGACGGAGCATTTTCCGTTCTCGATGATGAGAAGGTACATGTCTTGGCACTCACTAACCACTCATCGAAGATAATAGTGATCCATGATTCAAGGTAGATCCTTGATGATTGAATGCGATCAGCGAAAAAGATGACCTTCTACGATTACCCCCATTTCGTCGATGCTGAGACGGGCTCAATCTCGCGTTCTGTGGCCCCGTGGAGGCTCCCGAGCAGCGGTCGACAACGAAGGGTTGTATGATGAAATTTTACACGTATATGAAGCGGTGGTTGTGTTCGACTTCGAGGGTATGTTCTCCTTCACCACGATATCTACCGTTCGTCGATGGCCTGACTCGTTCTCCAGCTCGGCCCTCCACCTTCACTTGCCCATCGACCATGATAGCCCCAGTTCATAGGGTTGCACGCATTACAGGTGAACTCCAGCCTTTCACCATGGCTCGAAGATGGACTTTGTCTCTACAATTCCACTAGCCTTAGTGCGGTCAGCATTCGAACACACTGTCCCATGAGCTACGGGATGTACGGTATTCATTGCCGTGATTTTCCTTCGAGGTAAGTTCTTCCTCTCCTCGTCTTCTTTAGCTGTCTTGATGAACTCGAATCCCAGCTCGGTACTGCGTATCTTCGTGTCTTTCGTCACGGGTACCTACTTCCGCTGCATCGGTCTCATACGAAATATTCGGAGGTATGTACATTGTTCCTCTTAACACGTCTTCTCTATTCATAATCTCATTCCAGCCCGGTGCTGCACATGTATTGCCTACTCACCCTCCATCGATATAACCATCTGGATGGTACACAAGCGAGAAGCTTTATGCCCGAGCTTTCGTCGATTGCTACCATGGAAACACTTCCTGCTGACGCCAAAGGGTAGTTTCTCCATGTATCGATGTTCTCTAGGCCCCATAAACTGAATGATGATGAGTGGGCACGGCTAGACCATCTGTTAATATCGTAGCAACGTTCGAATGAACTACACCCCGCGGCCTTCGAACTGATCGAAACCGTCGCGACCGACTTGGAGGCTCTGATATATAGAACTGCTTAGGCTGAAGCATATTACGAGAATATGCTGTTAGATTGTTAGATAATCATATTAGGGAAGCAACAAGAATACAGGACGTACAAACCATAGATACATCCATGTCACCTCGAGTTTCAGATTGCCCGATAATATGGTCCCGCATGTGCCCTTAGCAAATTTTGTGAGGATGTCGTTCAAAGTACGCGTCCCCTAGATTAAAAGGACTTAAGACGGAACAAGAATCGGGACTATTGTGTGGAGTTGTCGTGACCCGTACGCTTGAACATCACCAAATTTCCGTGAACCATTCTCATTCAATGGTTCGACTCAAGAAACAAGAATGAAGAGACCCAACTTAAGAGATAAATATGTAGTGGAAATAGAAAGAAAAGCAGGAGAGACGCTTACAATCGAGATCGAAGTCAGAAAGAAAGTAAAAATAACTTCACGATGAATGTATATCCACTTCCGTCATCTGCAGCCATGTCATTTTTTCGTCCGCTGCCTGGGGCACTCTGGTTATATGTTAACTGAATCCTAGGTAGATACATCTATGGAGAATGCCCTGTTTTCCACGGATGTATCTAACTAGGGCAGTCAAGAAGATGAGGCAAAGTATTGAAGGTGGGTGACTGCTTTGTGCATAGGGTGGTAGACAGAGGCAACATTTCTTATCTCAAATTGCTCCTCCAACTTGTCATTATGTCCTGTATACCCCTTGTTGAGAGCGAATGAGATGTAGAACCAAATAGATTCCTAATAACCAAGTACTGCCTGAGTTAACTACGATACAAGTAGATGGATAAATTGATACTAGTTAGATACATCGTGAATCCCGACTCAATCCACCCAAATCACATCACGCCAAGTTCTGGGGAGCGGCGAAGATGCCTAATCCCCAATGCCCAGGATGCCCCCCAAAACCGTATAATTCCCGCTGGCGCTGCTTCTGAACTTCCTAAACGCAAATATTACGCAAATCGTCCCTCGGTCCCAGTGTAAATCGCGTAGAAATCGAAATAGTCGACCCTCCCGCTCCTCGTCCCAAATAGCTTCCATTCACGTCCCACAATCTAACCCCCCAATCGACCAACTTGGCATGGTGGCATCGCATACCCCGAAACAGCCCCACCCCGAATTTTATGAGACTTGCGCTCAGCGTGGATGGAGGTCGTCTCGTGGGAAATATCGTGTCGATACGGGTCCTGGGACGGTGTAGCTGTTGTTGAGTGGGTAGGGTAGGTGTTGGGCATGCCTCGATCCTCGACCCCCTGCACGCCCTTATGTTCGCGAAACTTCCACTGTCACTTTCCTTCCTACTCCTCATCCCAAATAACTCCCATTCACGTCCCACCGTCTCGCTCCCCCCATCAACCAACTTGGCGGGGTGGTATCGCATACCCCAAAACAGCCCCTCCCGCCCGCCCTGAATTTTATAAAACTTGCGCTGAGTGTGGATGGAGGTCGTCTCGTGGGAAGTATTGCGCCGATACAGGTCCTGGGGGTGTGTGGAAACGTCGGGGAGGGGGTTGAGGAGATGGGAGTGGCACGTGACTTTCTGGATGACGTCGGGGAGGCAGCTACTGGGATGGATGTTTTAAGCTTGCCAAGGGAGGATGCGCGTCCAGGGTGAAGGGTGTGACAATGGTGGGTATGGCAATGCGAGTGCGAGGACGGGAAGTGAGTTGGGCTCGAATTCGTCGAAAAGAGGTGGGCTCGAACTTGTCGAAGGGCCGACAAGGCGGGAGAGGTAATGGCTAAAAGAAACGGAGGGTGAGATGGAGACAGTAGAGGAAGGAACGGGCGGTACGTACCGCCTGCAGCGAGTTTGGTGTGGGCGATACAGAGGAAGAGAGTGAAGCGGATCTGCACCTTAATTCGTCTTGGATGTGGTTAGGTTCGAACTGCTGCTACAAGTTAGAAATCAGCATATTGGACATTGAAAGAGGTAATAACATCCCTACTCACCTCTAAGAGCCATGTAAGTTGTATATACAACCCATCGTACAGTAAATTCCCCCTGCCAAAAGTCTATCGAAGTCCTGTCAGCGAGACTAGCTTCAGCGTTTACGGGTGCCAGGCCAACGTACAGCGTATTCGTGTGGGTACCTGTCGAGGACCTTCCGCATGTTGATGTATTTGCATGAGGACTACAGACTTGTGAGGCAGAGTTGGTGGGCGAATGTGCGATCACTCACGTTTGTGAGCATTCCCATAAAAAAATGTGAGCTTCTACGCTGGTCTTGTCAGGCGCGGTAGCACGGTATAGGCATAGAACCACAAAAGGATTCCAGTGGCCATGAGATAAGTAGAGTTAGTTGTGGCTGCTGCCGAGTGTGACGGTGGAGGGACTCAGTGAGGACGATGACCAAACCCTTCCAAACACAGAGACCAACCACATCGGGGTCTCACAGCGACCACAACCCTTCATGTCCCCATTCCCTATTCCTCCTCTCTGTCTCCCTTTCTTGCTCTTTCTTCTCGTTGTCGAGTCGAGCGTGACTCGTATTTAGGAGGTTCTGGAGGAGTTGATTTCACCTAAGCTAGGTTTTGGTCCCGCATCTTTTCTGGTGAGTTCGTAGAGCGCATCTCCAATCTGGGCAATATTGAACTCTAATCTGATGACCGGATAATACGCTCACAGTCTGCACCCCCATCGACCTCACCAAACTAATATTTTCAGTTCGACCTCAAGCGGTGGATCATTCGAGGGTACAGGTACCTATCACACATAACGTGAGCATAAGATTTCGTTACCATTCACCACTCCCCTCTTCGCTTGGTGTATCTCTCCCACCGTGCCCTATCGATGGTCGATTTGTTTGCATGAATGACTGATATCATTTATCACAGCACGATAATGCGATCTGGGACCTGGGCCACGAATCTGCATTCCTAAAGGCACATTCGATCACACATTTCGAGCTTTATCCACGAGAAACGCAGGAGAGGGCATTTCGACAAGTTTCAAGGTGAGCCCAGCTTCTACCCCCCTTTTTGTCGGGTGCTCAGTACCCCCGCCTTCCCCTCACCACACGCTATATACGCCGTTATTGACCCCACGACTCCCAGACCCCCAACACAAGATCCCAGAGAGCTATCCATTCTATTCGACCACACCCATCCACACGCGCAGACCGCACTCAAGGTGTGTATTGTGCAGTTACAGACGCTCGCTCGGCTACACTATCCCTGCTACCGAACACGTTGGGAACTAGCTACCTCGACGCGTTTTCTTAATTATCGACTGTGATATAATCTTGATGAGGCTTACTGACATTTCATTCAGCTCGAGGTCTTGCATTCAAACCCAATCTCAAATATACTTCACACCATCCTTCATATACCACCATGTATGTCCTCACTGCCTCTCCCTCTCGCTTCCCCGGCTCACCTCTCCCCAGATGCCCAATAACAAGACTCCGAGCACGCCCATACAATCCCCACCCGCCCCCTCCACCTTCAAACTTCCCAAATTCCTACGCGCCCCCGCCTTGAGAGACCGCTCCAAATTCGTGGTAGAAATAAGCACCACCTCCCTTGCAAGCACCTTCTCCGATGAATCCACCGCCAAAGCTCGTAAATCCTGCTTCCTCACGCGGAGGAGCACACGTCTCGCGCCGACACCTGGCGAACACGATCCAGACCAGAAAGAGGCGCCCATGATTGTGGAGCCTGTCGCCATACCGCGCCCCCACCGACCCACAGGATCGGGCGCGAGCTCCCTCACGTCGCCGGTGTCGCCTGCATCCTCCCCCCTACCGGCTTCAGCACCACCTTTCCTCCTTCTGCGCATCCAACCCCTCCTCCTCAAGCTCCTTCAGGATCGGTGTCCTCCCCACGTAGATTGGCGAAGACTCCCACATGCGGTTGCACACAGCGGACTACGCGACCTATGTGAAAATCCTGACGTGGTTCCTGGATACGCCGAATAAGGACGCACCGTTTAGCGTGCATCGCATGGCCCTGGCGGGAAAGGAGCTGGGAACGGAAGTAGGGAATTGGTTTGGGCGTAGTATGGCTGCGGGGGGGATTCGGTGAGTTCTTCTCTCGTCTCGTCTCTCTTTACAGGCGGGCTCTCAAGTTCGTTGGGTACTTTTGAGGTCGAGCACGAGTGGGGTTAGGGTTCTCCTCCCCACCCTCGCTTTCTTTTTTCAATCTTACTTCTTTTTCGTCAAGCTCGACTACCTTGCTAACCACCTCACCCCCACCCTGTAGGACCTTTGTCACCGCTTCCCCCAACGCGGACCTCGGCGTCGCAGTAGCGACTGACGGCATCCTCTTCCAATCAGAAGTATTCACTACCTCACACACTGGTGCCTCCAGCATGCGCTTGCACCGACGGCACAACAAGGCCCTCTCCGCATTCTGGGGTGACAGGCCCGTGCTGCTGCTTATCGGGGTCTCCTGGGGCTGGATGGGGTGAATCCGATTTATTATGAGACTATTAAGGTGTGCCCTTTCTTTCTGGCTTTCCAACGATATTAATGGGGTATGTGTAGATGTTGTACATTCCCGCAGTCGGTGGGCATTGCGGGCGGCCGCCCGAGCTCCTACTACTACTTTGTTGGCTCGCAGGCGGACAACCTATTCTACCTCAACCCGCACCATGCTAGGCCCGCAATTCCCCTGAGGACCCCTCTCACACCAAACACCTACAGAGAGATGACACTGGAGGATTCTGCGGACAGGCCCCCGAACCGCACCGCGATAAACTCGCCGTCTTCTGTGTGCACAGGGTTGTCGACGTTCTCGTATCACACGCCGCTGTCGCCGTCGCCGCTGCAGCAAGAGTTTTTGATGTCGAGCGAGAGCGAGAGTGCTTCGTCTTCTGATTCTGGGGCGAGGCACCATACGAAGGTTCATTCCACCACTGCGGCGGTCGCCCTCGATACCGCATTCCCAGAACCAGCACCCCAACTCCAACAAGAGATTTAGGTCGGCGGGTGTCAGCCACAGTCACAGTAACAGTCCTGCCCCGAGCGAGATGATGAGCGAGTCCAAGCTCTGTATGGCATTGGGGTTGGATCCATTGTAGGATTTCTACGTCAGTGCATACCCCGCGGCGGAGCTGAGGACGTTTCACTGCGAGAGGGTTGGGAAGATGCCGCTTAGTGGGCTTGACCCCAGTATGCTTATCAGGGTTTTGTGTAAGGATGAGGTGGATTGGGAGGATTTTAGGAGTGTTGGGGAGGTGCGTTTTCTTTCTTCGGTTTTCGAGTGATATATTGAGAATAATATACCTTCGTGGGTGAAAAGAACGGTGTTTTTGGTGCAGGAGGAGCCCCCGACGTGGCCTGTGGTTTCGATGATAATATGGGCCTGGAGTCGATCTCGGAGCTGGATGCGGATAATTTGGTTATGGATATGGATATGGAGGATGAGGATGACGAGCGGGATGACGAGGACGAGGATGGAGATGGGGAGCAGTTCTTTGAGACAAGGTCAGCGTCAGCATCGACATTTAGTACAAGCGCCAGTGGGAGCAGTGTGAGGAGCGGGAAGAGAAGGGCTACGAGCTAGGAGGTGGATACTGAGGAGGATCCCGTGGACCCTATCACACCTTTATCGAATGCGAGGTTTTCGATACCTCAGCCTGCTGGAAGCAGGAAGGACGCAGATAATGGTGAAGACGATGGGGAGAGTGTGGAGAGGGATATGTACGAGGAGGGTGATATCGAGGACGACTGGGTGGACCCGTCCATGCCCACACCTATCCCCTCCGACCCGCCCGCCATACTCGTCTCTTCCGCATCCGTGGGCGTGCCGTCGTCGAATCAGGGCCAGGAGCACTTCCTGTTCCCGATGACGCAGCGCGAGGAGGAGGTGTCGCCACCGAGGCCAGAGCATTGCGTGAGGCATGCATCGATTAACAATATGAGGAAGAGGACGCATATGGCGAGGGCGAGGGATGGGGGAGGATGCAGAGCGGGGGTGTTAAGGGGATTTTACCGGACGATTGAGGATACCACTACACATGCTCGCCGCACCCATAACTGATAGGATAACGCGCTTACGCTCCGCATTTGTTAGCTCGACCCCGTCTCAACCCGCAATTGCATTGCATTCCTGCGAGCCTTTTTGTTACCCCAGCGTACTCGTGGACTCTCTACGCGTCGATACTATCGCTCCTTGTCATTCGAAGTTCTTCAACATGCTTGTTCAACTTTCGTGTGCTCACATGACCCACATAGATCTTACACTTTACCGTATCATCCGCATGTCTATCAATTGATCAGGAATCGAGGCTCTGTTGGGGAGGAGTATTCTTTCTTTAACTTGAGGTATACCTTGCTTCTTCGGCCTCGCCAAGTCTGACTGGTATAGGTATAGGTATCCATCGACGGCCACTTCGGCGATATCTTCGCTCAATATGGAGTATACACAACGGTAATCCTGTTTGTACTAGTAGAGGATAGGCTACGTGGTAGAGTTGCAAAGCTTCCACAGTGAGATTTTGAGAATGCGCAGGCAAGTCATCTTTCTTCTGACCTTGGAGCCGACTCTGACAGGAACAATGAGGGATACTGCAAACTTGCGGGTCCACCACGTCGCGACCAAAACCTTCCCCTTGACGCACAATCTCTCGAAATCAAGGTCCCCACTCGCATGTTGGGTTCGACTCCTAGCCGAGTAATCCGAGCCTAGCATTGGCGTATCAAGTTCAAGTTGGTGGCCGAGGGTTTTGTCGCATGGAGGTACAACTCATGCTTTTGCTCAGAATACTCCTGAATGCATTTCGGGGACAGTGTCCGCATTTGGAGTCGGAGATCGAACTCTTGAGGGAAATTAGTTAGTTTGCACCACTCAATCTTTCCCTCATTTTTCCCACGCCCTGATTACAACACACCTGTCACTTGGCGTAGCAATGGTTCGTGGTGTTGGGTCCAGTGTGTTGACACCTGCAATCGCTGTTGCAACAATTTTGCATGCAGCAACATGCATGTTTATTCTGAGCTTATTTTCATTGTTTTTGGTCATTTTGGGCAATTTTTATTGGAGGGATATATTTTGATGGCCCCGTTTGGTGGCTGCCACACTGCAAGTATACCCCACACTCGCGGTTTGTATGTAGTCAGGTTAGAACCAAGGTGGGAAATTGATAGTGCAGAGCAAGAGCATGCCAAATGCAGGGTGATACGTGTCGTCGCAACTGTGGGGAAGAACATTTCCGGCGGCCATTCAAGACACACTCGGTTCAAACGTACCAGGGACATCGAATGGGACTTGGATAAGGTTGTTCGATCGTCGCATGGAGAGACAAAGATAGCTGCGAAACAATACTTACAACAATAACAGAAATCCTAACTGGGTAGATGTAAATTTTTCAGAGTCATGGGATGTACTAATTAATGTAGATGACGATGTAGGTGACGATTAGCTATTGAAAATACTTTTCTTTTACAAAAGCCGGGGCTCAGGCCAAAGCCAGGCCGGGCCAAGCCTGAGCCTGTATCGACGGCCTGGGCTAACATTTTGCAAAGCCCAAGCCGCTGAAAGCCAGGCCGTAGCCGGTGCTTTCAGGCCGAGCCGGGCCATGCACAACACTATGTATATCTGGTGATTTCCCCAGTAAAGTACAATACAATTAATTGATCTGGCAGCGACCATTCGCAGAACAAGTTGAATATCAAGATTGCAAGATAGTCTTGACGCCACACATCAAAGATGGAAGCAGGTAGCAAAACAGCTACGACCCTTTCAACGCGCATCAGGTAATATCTTAATTGGACTATGGATGATCCACCAATATGGTCAAGCAATACTTCATTCTCCAGACTAACCGGGACGGGTTCCAACTGTAGAAGGGGTACTGTAACACGCGAGTCCCTACATGGATGCACGCCCCCTTAACCCCTTAATTCAAACGGCAGGAGCAGCGCAATGAACCCTGACACCACGAAAATGGCTCCTGCGATGAAGATGGGCACCAAAGTCGTGAGATCCATGTACAGCGCGACAATAAGTGCCTGCGCGAGAGGAAGTGAGCATCTTGTTCACCCAAGAACGAAAAGGACGTACCATGATGCCAAATACTCGGTTGGCCGCGGCTACTATAGCGTTCCCGGTAACGCGATCCTTGGTGGGGAACAGGTCAAGTGTAATGGCATAGAGGATCTCGTACATCATGTTGCTCGTAAAGCTGTACGCACAGTTCCACCCCAAGAGGGCGTTAGACGTGCACGCAGTAGTCGATGTGAGGATAAAAGCGCCGGTCAGAGCTGTTAATAGAGGGAGGAACAGTTAAGATATCTTAGCTAAAGTATGTGTGTAGAAGATAAACCTGTAGAAATGGCAAGGGTCCCACGTCGTCCGAACAGAGGCAGTTCGACCATGTAGCCTGCGAGAAGGGCGCCAGGGACACCGATGACGCTCAAGATTACTTGCTTTGTTTCGAAGCGAACCTCATCAACAGAAAAGAAACTACGCACATGTCTAGCATGTACATTGCGATAGGTAATGTATAGCGATCCATCGCCAAAGTCTGTACCTCGAGTAGCAAGACTGAGGGTATGTTAGTTGCAATACACAAGGAAGGAATGGAACGACGCACTAATATGTGACAAAGCGCTCTATCTGGAGATAAGGGTCAGCTACCTATATTCTGCGGAATCTATCCGTGAAGCTTACAAAGGAAATGCCAGCCCGATAGGCAAAAAATGAACATGAGCCTGCCCATAGTGAAGAGGAAGTATTGCCAGCCTTGGTTTGTGGATCAGGGGCAGGTGGCGGGTGGAGTCGTGACGCAGGAGAAGTTCCCGATTAATGGCCAGGCGATCTGGTATTGTCCGATTGTGAGGAACAGGCGGATTTGAACATGATCGTACTCACGAGGCTGCCTAGCAATTGCCCGAACGCCCACCAGATTGAAAGTACTGTTAGTAGGTATTGATGTGAGGGGGGACAAACTCTACAGACGAGTTAAATGTGCGGAACAAGAACGACAGCGCTCGTACTAACCAAGGAATATTGCAGAGTTAACAGACAGATTCCCACCGACACCAATAGACCACACGGCTGCAAAATAGGAAGCATAGTGCGATGGAATTCGGGGGTCCGCCAGTTGTGATTGCGAAAATGGCCGTGATGAGAAGGGTAATATTGAACAGTATCTTTATTATTGTGGGTAAATAAAAGTTTACAAGGAGAGGAGGAAGAAGACATACTTGCGCCCCCAGACGTCTGACCCTACACCCCAGACCAATGTTTTGTCCGAGTTTTAGGAAGGGTCCGGCCGCGCAGAATGCGAACTCGTTCAGGACCGGAGGCAATATCAGGCCTGTCACGATCTGGGAGAATAGCGCTCAGGCAAGCATACAATGTGATATTCATGGAAACTTACTGGCCATAAGTTGTCGCTGGGTATCGATGGAGTAAGTGAGCAACACGTTGTCGCGTGAAGGGAGAGAGAGACTCACGCTAGCCACCCAAACCCTGTGACTACGAATAGACCCCTTGAAATTTGATGAGATGGGCGTGGATGAGGTACTCGGAAACCATGCATACCATTGATACCTCCCCATACTGATGTCCCGGATGGCATCGCTGAGTATTCGTGCTTTATTCCGGTGTACAGGGTCAACAGCGTCGTCTGTGAACAGATTTTCGGTCCCCGCATGGATGTTGACTTCCTTTTCGTTCAACTTTTCGTTGATGTCATTCTCAGAGGACATGTCGCCGGTACATACTCGCAGAAGATGTGAGGATGCGAGGTAAAAGGTAAGAAGGTGCTCCAACGTCACCTAAGAGTACTTAAGCTTTGCTGGAGCCTTCCAAGCACCTGAAGGCCCCGGGATACTCCCCTATATGTTTCTCCAGATTATGGCGTATTTGAGTTACGGGAGAACAACGTGGACAAGCAGGAGGTACAAAAAACAACTACTCCGAAACTTTGTTGGTAAATGAGCAGAGAAGCTAAGCATTCTTGGAGCTTTGTGTCATAGACTCTGGGCAGCTCTGTTCTCTAGTTGATGCGTAGTTCAGCGAAAATGTAGAAGCAGACATGGCTGGTGGTTGAAAGCGATCAACGTTTACCCAATCGGGAAATGTTAGCCAAACGCGTACTGTCACAGTCACACATTATAGCTTTGGTTGTCGACTTCGATGAGCGTACGTCAAATTTTTTTGCGTGTGCTGCCCAAGCTCAACTCTTTGCCAGACATTTACTATAGTGGAGCCCATTGATGAGGATATCCTCGGCGACGCTGTGCGGAGCCATCGTCTCGAGACAGGTATGACCCTTACGGCCACAAAATGGGACCTTGACTCACCTTGTGATTTCGGACAGCCGAGCCAGGGAGCGGATGGCGAGAGCGAGTTTGATGACTATGTGATGGACGAGGATGAGCTTGTGAGTGACACGGAGCAGAAGCTGGTGCGTTGAATTTCTGTGAAGAAGGATGTGATGTTGACTTGCCATAATAGGACAAGGCTGCAGCACAGATTCAGGCAACAGAGGAAGGGAGAAAGAAAAAGCAGAGTAGAAAAGCAGCAGAGGAAGTACTACAAGCTAAGCAGGAGATGAGCAAGGCGAAGGTGTGTTGGCCGTTCAGTTGCTTAAGCCAGGCTAACTCCGTACAGGTTACTGACGCGGTGAAACGATATTCATATCTCCTGGGCCAAACAGAGCTGTTCAAGCATTTTCTGGATATCAGGGTGCGTTGAATGTCTATAGTGTGGCGTCTAAGTCTCACAACAAAACAGCGGGCGCGAGATCCAGAATACGCAGCGATGATGGATGCTCAGCCGAAACCCAAAAGCCGCGGGCAAAAGAAGGCGACGTATGTACCATGTTTAACTATTGGACCGACTATTGACTGGTTGCAGGGATACCATGGCTCATCACCGAAAATCTGAAAAGGGAGGAGGACGAGGAATTGCTAAAGGACGGGGGGTTGGCGGCGGATGGGAACGACCAACCTTATGTGTTCGAAGAGTCCCCGAGTTGTACGTCATCGTCGTCAGCTTCGCCGCCTTCTCGACTAACTATGCCACAGTCATCAACGGCGAGATGCGCGCTTACCAGCTGCAGGGCCTCAACTGGATGGTTTCATTACACCACAATGGTCTCAACGGCATTCTCGCTGACGAAATGGTGCGTCTCCGGTCCCTATTCTCCTCGCTCGACCTCCAACTCACCTTTTCTAGGGTCTCGGCAAAACCCTCCAAACCATCTCCTTCCTCGCCTACCTCAAACACTACCAGGAGATCGCCACGCCCCACCTTGTCGTTGTCCCAAAATCCACCCTCCAAAACTGCCAGCGTGAATTCGAGAAATGGACAACAGACGTAAACGTTGTCATCTTACAGGGCACACCACAGGAGCGTGCCGAGATCATTGCGAACTGCCTCATACCTCAGGACTTCGAAGTCTGCATTACTTCGTACGAGATGTGCCTTATCGAGAAGTCCGCGTTCAAGAAATTCTTGTTTGAGTATATCATCATCGACGAGGCCCACCGCATCAAGAACGTCAACAGTATCCTCTCTCAGATCGTCCGCGAGTTCCTGCCCAGAGGACGAGTGCTCATCACCGGCACCCTGCTTCAGAATAACCTCAAAGAGCTGTTTGCGCTCCTCAATTTCATCTGCCCGGAGATTTTCGTGGAGTATGCAGAGGAAGAGAAGAGTAAGAAGGTCATGGAGGCGCTGCATAAGATCCTTAGGCCGTTCTTGCTGCGGAAGGTCAAGTTGGATGTGGAGAAGAATTTGCTTCCAAGTATGCCTGACTTATTTCCTCGTTGCGAATTGTCCCTGATGGTTGAATTCTTTAGAGAAGGAATTAACATTTATGTCGGTCTAACGGAGATGCAGCGGAAATGGTATCGCTCTGTACTCGAGAAGAATATCGACGCGGTCAACGGTATGCTCCCCTTCCCTTTCATTCCTCTTCTCTTCTCATCGTCCACTCCGGCCTCACAGGCAAGAAGGAGGGCAAGACCAGACTGATGAACATGGTCATGCAGGTCTGTCGCTCCCCCTCCATCTTCCCCCGCCATACCTACTGACTTCCCATCCCACCGTCCCAGCTCTGAAAAGTGACCTGTGACCCGTACCTCTTCGACGGCGCCGAGCCAGGCCACCCATACACGACGGACAAACACTTCATCGAGAACTCAGGAAAATGCTCATCCTCAACAAACTGCTCAAGGCGATGAAGACGAAGGAGTCCCGCGTACTCATATTCGGCCAGATGAGCCGTGTGCTTGATATCTTGGAGGATTACTGTTTGTTCCGGCAGTACAGTGCGCATTTTTCCGTCTTTGGCCTGGACCTTAGGGTTACGGCTACTTTGGTCATGGACTCGTTGCTTACCAGTTTGTGGATTTATTCAGAGTATTGCCGTATTGACGGAGGAACGGCACACGATGACCGTATCATCGCCATCGACAAGTACAACAAACCCGATAGCGAGAAGTTTATCTTCCTCCTCACGACGAGGGCTGGTGGCCTCAGTATCAACTTGACCACTGCCGACATTGTCGTGCTCTACGACAGTGACTGGTACGTCTTTCCTCCCCCTCCCCCTCCCCCTCCTCCCTTTTCTCTTTCTTACATGAATCGGATGCTGATGGTGGACTTATGTGAAATAAGAATCCCCAAGCGGATCTACAAGCCATGGACAGAGCCTATCGGATTGGGCAGATGAGTGCAGTTGTTGATGAGTGTTGGGAGTGGGGGTCGGCAGCGGGGCGGTGTCGGAGGCAGGAGTAGAATTGTGGTACAAGGAGGATGAGTGAAAGACGGCCGAGATTCCTTTTCCAAACGACATTCAGTCTCCCTTCGCCACCCAACCTCTTGAGAACCAGTTCTAAGTTCTAATCGTGTCCCACAGAGGTTGAGGCTCTATGTCATTCGCCACCCTCAATCGTAGGGAGCTTCTGTTGTAGAAATGGGTATATCTTGATGAATATGAGTATTGCGAAGAGAGGAAGCTCTGATAAGGGTGAGCCGTGTATGGGGGGAAGCCTCGAGAGGATGACAATGTCCACGACGTTCGAAATGGAGAGGAAATGGCGTATGGAATTTGCTGAAGTGGTTGGATGGCGTCAACAATGCAATCGCAGATCAAAGGGAGGTGGATTGAACGGGTAGTGGGACCTCCCTAGATCTTCTCAAGATCATCTACAGTGCTGGCACAGGCGGCGACGACGATACGAACCACCTGTACCCGTGGCCCCACACCAATTGTCCCTCCTCCGTGCTCAAAAGTCTCTAGGACTTAACAGCTTACAAGTGCCCGCAAATGGGTTTTTTCAGCATTGTAGCACATTCCCGAGGCTCCAGGTGGAAGTAGCGCCAGGGTAAAGGTCGAGGATGGACGGTGGTGAGTATAGGACCATCGCGGATGGCAGTCCCAGTATCCGATCCCTTCAGAATCCTAGAGGGAGAAGTAGATGTTATGGCCGATATGGCCGCGCGCTACTCCCCTCTGACTAATGTGACGTCATACACACTTATCAAAAATTTCAAGCATGCTCGAAATTTTTGATAAGTTGGTATGACGTCATGTTTCCAATTGCAAAGAATAACTCCTTGACAATTTTCACTCCTGACCACACAGCACAAAGCGTCAGATTTTGATCTTGGGGAAATCGGCACGTTATTTACATTTTCTCACATTCTTCAAGCATTC